>JAVJIF010026221.1:0-77863 GCA_038442645.1 Agave tequilana
CCCACCTCCGTCAACACCTAACGTTACTATGCACCATTAATAAGTTTACTATGCGCTAATGTAAGCGATGACGGCAAGCGACTGCATAGTGCCCCAAGTTTTCCTATAAATAGGCCCTTCCTGATTCATTTCAATGTACACAAAAATAGAAAATCAATAAGAATTCCTACTTCTACTCTGTCTCTAAAAATTCTCTGCTTTGGTATTATATTCTTGGAGTTTTACAACAAGAAGTACGCTTTTGCAGTTTTTAATGTCTAAGATTATAGATTGTTAATCTCATGCGCACATGATATTATGATAGGGTATCAGAGCTAGGCTAGGGATCTTTTCTTTTTCGAACATTAATATTTGTGGATTGAATTTTGTGATTAGATCTAGACCTTAAAATTGATAATTTTTCATGAGTTGTTAATCATGCATGGATCTATATCTATATATTTTTGGTTGAGATTTTTTTCAGTAAGATTACTGTTCTATGAGATTATACTCATATAATACGTGGGGATCGTTTTTCAAATTGAAGATTGTTGGTCTAACAAAATCATTTTTTGAAAAATCCTAAATAAAAAATTTGGGAAAGACTGGAGTAGCCCAGGCGGCGCCAGCCATTGGACGAGCAGATGTGCGTCGCCTCTGCTGCTGCCGCCGGCCTAGCGCGCTGACGGATGCAGGTCAGTGCGCAAAGATCACCATCTCCCTTCCTGTAGACGCACAACAACAAGTTTCAGACTTGGCATGCCCTTCGCATGGCGGCAAGCGCGCTCTCATGGTGACATCGCCAGCCTACGGCAAGGCAGAGTCGACCTAACCTCTGTGCAGCAGCAGGGCGCCACTACTGTGGCAATGCCGAGGTCAGCCCGAGCATTGTGCCGCAATATTGTCAAGTTGGCCTAGCCTCTGCGCAGCAGTAGGCATGCCCTGCAGGGATGGTGCCTTTACTATGGCAAGCTGAGGTCCAGGCTAGCCCAGCCTCTGGACTATAGGAGGGCCAAGGCCAATACAACCCCTGTGTAGCTACTACGGTCGCGCCCCAGCCTGCAGCAGAGCTGAGGCTAGCCTGGCCTCTACTCAGCAGCAGACGCGCCCATCGAGGCAACGCCGCTGTTGCGACAGGGCCTAAGCTGGCACAACCTCTTTGCTACAACAAGTGTAATTCCAAGGATTTTAATGATGTGTATTAAGCTATATATTAGTTACTAATAAGTTTGTATTAGTAGTTTTTGTCTTATTACAAGATAAGATATTAATATGAGAAAGGATGGATTATGCAAAATTGTTACATCTAGATAGAGGTTGAAATGATATTAAAGCTCCATAATTTCAAGCCATATCAAAATTATATCAAGTTATACAAAAGCAACTTGAAGCAAGAAGAATCAAGTTTTATTTTTACTTTTATAGAAAATATGTAAGTAAATAAAGAGTATTTAATTATCTTCACTTTGATACAAATAGAAAATCTTAATGTTCAAACTTTACATACTTGAGAATCTCAATTGCTAGAGTTTTCTGACTGAATGGCTATTCTACCAGTCCATTCACTAGTTGAATAAGTAAGAGAGATTATTCTATTAAAATATATGTTGCAGCTTTTTCTCTCTCCTTTGATCACAAACTCTGAACTTTATTTTTGTCTCTATACACACATTTTTTATGAAAGAAATAGCATCAAGCTTGTTATTTAATTAATTCTTTCATCACCTCTTTGGATATGTGTAAGTACACATCATATCTTCACCCATGTGACTATCGATGAGCATGTCAACTCTTGTCTACAAGTGGGTTGATATACAAAGTTTACATTATTACCATTTGCCCTTTGACAGAGAGAAAAGGAGAAGTACAATGGTGTTTGGTGAGAGAAAAAGGCATTGCCTTTTTTATCATTTACCAGCTCCATTTTATTACCGTTTGCATCATCCTTTCTCTTTCTTGGGCTGATACAGTACTAACTGCACACTCTAATTTCTCAACCTACAAAGTGACTGTTTATCTCCTATTTGTCTTTCTTAAGCTGTCAGTGTAAGCTAGACAAACTAGTCACATGTTAGTTTTGTTATTTACATATTGCTATTACTCTATAGCTGCAATAGTGATGGTACTTTATATGAGCTGGAAAAATTCCTTCTCTCTCTTTTTTCTTGAGCCGCCACAGTGTCATCTCTTTTCCTCCCATCCAAGTTGCAGCAATCCATTAATACAGTCAATTTTGAAACATGCCTTGTCCTCTTTGTTGCAAGCATTAATTGCCAACAGGTAGAAAATCCTTCTCAATCTAGCAGACAGGTCTCTACAGCTTGCCTTGAACTTTTAATAGATACCTGAGATCAAATTAAAAGCAACAAAAAAAAGAATAAAGAATTTACAGAGCTTCAATTTTCATATTCAAATAAAAGTATTTTTTTTCTGAATAGAGCTTTAACTTGCAAATATTCAAAATTCAAAAAATCAGAGAGAAGTTAATTATGCTTTCAACATCTTCAATTCTTCACCAACTTCTCAATTAAAGAAGTGTCAAAGCTTTTAATTTTTCATTAAGTTTTCTTACTCACTTCATTTAACACTCTTTTGCTTTGAGAATCTTGGGTATTAAGTCTACAATCATTTACAGTCTCTCTCTTAACTTCTTGATATTAAGTGTCATTATTGAAATATTTATTATTACTTTTTGATTACATAGAGACATATCTTATATTATTTATGTTGTGATATTATGCGACTGGTTTTCACTCTTCTTTTAGAGAATAAATTTAATTCTTATGAACTTGTGTACGTTTATGGTGTAGAGGAGAAAGTCCAACTCTGGTGAAGAAAGTTGACGGTTGTTTCCTCTTCGGGGAGAAGAGTAAAAGTTCAAGCTACAATGAGTGTTAGTGATGTAATCCCTGTTGGTTCAAAGGCCTCACTCTAGTTTTGATGATGAATAACTCATATAGTTATAGTTTACTAATAATCTTGTGTTTATATAGTTTCAGTTATTGACCAAGATATTAGTAGGTGTTTAGCTTCAACAAAGAAGTTTTGGGAGCTAACACGTGTAAATTCAAGAGCTCGCGCGTCAAGATCGCATCTAGCACTCGGTTGGAGTCAAACTCGTTGGATCGTATTTGGATCGAGTCGACTTGGAAAAGGAGTTTTACAAGAAGATTTCGGTTTGTGCTTAGTTTATTTGAGTTTTGATCTTGTGTAAAGATAGATAGTATTGATATGCTCAAGTTCACATACACACACAAGTTTAAAGTTTATTGGTTTTTGGTTTAACCGGTTTTGGATTTCATATCAAAAAAATAGATATATATATATATCTTATATGTATATTGGATTCTATCCATTTACAACATGCTTCAAATTTGTTTCAATATCATATTTTTGTATCCTCATGAGTTTTGGAGAAAACGGTTTTCCATTTTAAAGTTTGATTTTTGGAAAATATCGATTTTGTGTTTAAGCCTAATTTAAATATCACAAAAATGGTTCAAATAGTTTGTAATATATGTTGATTTTTGGTCACACATGTTTGGTATTCAAAGATCTTACAAGAGCTTATTTTTGTGAAATTTATATGATTTTATGAGATTTTATAGAAGTTAAAAAGACAAGTTTTTAATATCTAAAACTTCAGCCAGACCACACTGGCAGTCGACCGGATGGCCGACCGGACCAGTGATCGGTCGACCAGATCGGTCGACCGATGTGCACGAGAATGTGCACATGGCCAGCCTACTCGCCCGGTCGACCGCGCGGTCGACTGATTGAAAGAACCCCACTTTCAGGTGCTGGCCGGTCGACTGGGCGGTCGACCGCAGGCTATGGCCGGTCGACTGGGCGATCGATTGGGCGATCGGCCGGAGACACAACGGTCAGAAATATGACCGTTGAGACGGTCGACCGGGCGTCGACCGAAGGTCAATTTTGACCTTTCCAGACTGCCAACGGGCAGATTTTTTAGAGGCTATGTATATGCCTTCTCTTGAGCTGATTTTAACAAGAATTTCAAGAGCAAAAAATTCCTATCTTTCCTAGTGTTTTAGCAACAAGTTTTCAAAGAGTTTTTGGGCTAAAAGATTCATCTTTATTTGTTTTCAAGCGTTGGAAAATTTGAAGAAAAGAGAGTCTTTGGGAAATTGTTTTGATCTTCATTTCTATTTCATTCTAGTATTTTTTTCAAGTGTTTTTCTTTGTCATTTATTTTTCAAACACCTTGTATTCTCACACTTAAGCTATCATCTCTATCCTATTTATAGGATCTTATTTTTGTGGAAATTTGGTTTGTGGTCTATTGTGATCACCAAGGTTATTTGTAGTCTTTGAGATTATCAAGATTGTAACTTTCTTTTTGCTTTGGTTTGTGCCTATCCCTCTAAATGTAGAGGAGGTTGTGCTTTGGGTTTTGAGTTCATCCCTCTTGTGTAGAGCTGATTGAGATTTGGGTTTGTAGTTATGTCTCTTGTGAAGAGGTGATTGTGGTTGGTTTGGCTTTATGCCTTGTCCCTCTAAGTGTAGAGGTGATTGTTATTTGGCTTAGTGCCCATCCCTCAAAGTGTAGAGGTGATTGTTGTTGTGCCTAACCTCTTGTGTAGAGGTTGTGTTGTTGGAGAGAAGAGTTGTGTACTCCTATTTTGTATTTACCAAATTCTCAGTGGAGGTTCCTTGTGTGGGAAGTCATGTGTGGACGTATAGTAGAAATCCTTCTGTGTGAAGGGGGGAATGTAGAGCAGTGGCTCGAACCTCGAAACATATCTCGGTGTTTGTGATTGATCCACAATATCTAGCCTAGGTAAAGATTGTTCACAACGCTCAATACCTAAAGTTGAGCTATATGACGAACGATCTTGTCAGTGAATTTGAAAACCTTTTCTACAGCAAAATTGTCAAGAATCTATGGGATATGCTCAAGGAGAAATTGAAGCAGGCCTTGTGAACCAAGATGTAACCCAACTTGAATCTTTAACTCAGCTGAAAGCCATAGAATGGAACCTCGAGGATTATTCAATGACCCAAGAAAAGGTTCGAGGCATTTGCGGCTTTGAGGCTCCAAGCGAAGCTTGAGCAAGAGCAACATGTGATGCAGCAATATGAGGATGCAGCATCCAAAACGGAGAGTGCACCACCTCGATGCGTGCGAGGACCAGCTGCCAAGAGAAAGGTTCCATTTACAAGGTTTCTGTGCAAAGAAGTTAACAAAATTATGAAAAAGATGTTGAGAAATATGAAGAATTAAATGTGAATCTTTGAGTTGAATTACGGCGAGATCTATTGATAGAATCAATTAGATAATGGTTGGCGTGTGTTCTCCTTCCATTGGGGATGAACGTGGTATATTCACATGTTCAATTCCGACTTCGAATGAATGAGATATTCAAGTCTAAAGTTTGCCTAATTCAAAAATCAAAAGGGACTTAAGGTAGCTAAAAGCATTTAGTCCCACGTTGGACATGAGATGAAAGTTTGAAGTATTTAAATAGAGAAAAATGGGAACAAAAAGTGTGCCCTTTGGGTACTTGGAGTTTTCGCGCGTGATTAGGGAGAAACCATGCGCACACGAGCGCGCGTTGGTAGCGAGATTCCTTCTGAAAGAAGGCTCAGAAAATTCAACAGATACTTTAAAAGAATTGTTGTCTGAATCTGTGACTTTCGAAGAAGAATATTCTTGTATCTCCCTTCTTTCTCTACAATGGGTGTTCCTCCGTTAGCACCATAGTGGGGGACGTAATTGTCTTAAGAAAATTCGTTACAGGCGTACCTCACTTTAAGTACTGTATAAGTGAATTAATATTTTTTATACAGGGGTTATACTTATACAGTATATTGAAAGTAACTTGTACCGGTCTAATTAATATTTTTTATACAGGGGTTATACTTATATATAGTATATTGAAACTAACTTGTACCAGTCTAATTGGTATTTAACCAAGAAAGGTAATTGAAAGGTGGTTCTGTAATTAAGGAAGGTTCTATTGAACAGAAAACTTCCAACCTGATATTCACCGACCTGGCCAATTAGATCGGTGACATTGATTAGTTGTCAGATTGATTCCTAGAAATAACAATCTTAAGACAATTAATATTGAAGTTACTTACTTCTGTTCTGCTTGAAATTGCAGAAAATGTCAGAGATTAATCAAGACAGCTCAAGTAAGACACCAAATATGCAGATTCAAACTTTGATGTCTGCTTCACTTCCTAACCCGAAGCTGGAGAAGTCAGAAAAATTCAATGGTATAGAATTCAAGAGGTGGCAACACAAGATGCTCTTCTACTTGATCACTCTGCATTTGGTCAAATTCCTGCAAGAGGATCCACTAGAACCCGGAACTGATCGGGACTCAATCCTTGCAGTCGATGCATGGACGCAAGGTGACTTTGTTTGCCAAAACTATATTTTAAATGGACTGAATGACTCATTTTACAATGTCTATAGTCCAATCACAACGACAAAGAAGTTATGAGCTAGTCTTGATAAAAAAGTACAAGACTGAGGTGCCGGTACCAAAAAGTTCATCGTAGGACGATTTTTGCAGTACAAGATGGCGCACAACAAGACTGTGATCAGTCAGGTGCAAGAGTTCCAACTTATTTTGCACGAGATAGAGGTTGAAGGTATGAATCTACCTGAAATTTTTCAGGTTGCTACTATTGTGGAGAAACTCCCACCTGCGTGAAGAGATTTCAAGAACTACCTAAAGCACAAGCGCAAGGAGCTGATTGGAAGATCTCATTGTGAGGCTTCGAATTAAGGAGGACAACCGAAATTTGAGAAAAGGAGCAATAAGAACTCCTATGAAGCCAAGGCCAATGTGAGCGAAGACTCAAAAGGAGAAGCGTCTACTTTCAAAGACTTAAAACGAAAGAAGACTGCCTAAGGGTATAAAGGCAAGGTCCAAGAAGGCAAGAATGCGCTTCAAGGAAACTTGCTATATCTGTAAAAAAGAGGAACATAAGGCGAATGAATATCGCAGCCGTCTCAAAAAGAACAAGAAGAACCATCTACAAGCAAATCTGACTGACCATGCATCATCAAGCCTTTCAGTTGTGGTGTCAGAAGTGAATCTGACAACCAACAATAAGGATTGGTGGGTAGACACTGGGCTACTCGACACATCTGCTCTGAGAAATTATTATTCTCTGAATATCAAAAACTATAGCAGATGAGCAACTCTTCATGGGAAACTCAGTTGTCCCTAAGGTTGAGGGAAATGGAAAGGTTATCCTGAAATGGACATCTAGGAAAGAGCTTACTCTGAATGATGTGCTATATATTTCAGATATTCGCAAGAATCTGATCTCTGAATCAATACTTAGTAAGAAAGAATTTAGAATGATTTTCAAATTAGATAAATTTGTACTTACTAAGGGTGGGATGCATGTGGGTAAGGATTATCTTGTTGATGGCCTTTTTAAGGCCAGTGTTGCAGTTATGGATAAAAAAATCCGTGTATTTGTAACCTAAGCTTATAAATAAAGAATAGTCTTCTGTGTATTTGCTTGAGTCTCCTATTTTAAAGCATGCTAGATTAGGGCATGTAAATTATAAGTCTTTAAAAAGTTGTCTAATCTAGGATATATTGCTAAACTCAACTTGAAAGAAATTCGCAAGTGCGAGATTTGTATTGAGGCCAAGTTTGCGAAAAATTTATTTCACTCAATTGATCGAAATTCAGGACCTTGAGGGTTAATTCATAGAGATTTGTGTGACTCGAAGTTTACACCCAACTAGAGGCGGGAAAAAGTATTTTATTACTTTTATTGATAAACAAGATACTGTTATGTGTATCTTCTAAACAGTAAGGATGAGGCAATGAATATGTTTATAACATATAAAGCCGAAGTTGAGAATCAACTCAACAAGAATATCAAGATTCTAAAATCCGATCGAGGCAGAAAATATGAATCAAATGATTTTAGTGAGTTATGTTCTAAATTTGGTATAATGCATCAAACTACAATACCATATACTTCTCAGCAAAATGGAATTGCTGAATGGAAGAACATAACTTTGAAGGAGATGGTCAATTCCATGCTCGTAAGTTCAAAGCTCCGCAAAACTTGTGGGGGAAGCTCTGTTAACTGCAAATTATATTCTAAATAGAGTACTCCACAAGAAACTTGGTCTTATACCATTTGAGTTATAGCATGGAAGAACAACTTCTTACCATTACCTCAAAATGTGGGGGTGCCTTGCAAAGGTACTAGCACCACTGCCTGAAAAGACTAAGTTGGGAGTAAGAACAATGGACTGCATATTCATAACTTATGCCTTGAATAATAGTGCCTATAGATTTCTGGTTCATAAATCAGAAATACAGATATTCATGTAAATATGATTATCGAATCTAGAGATGATGTGTTCTTTGAAGACATCTTTCCATATAAATGGGAAACAGATAAGACTTCTGGGAAAAGAACACATGAGATGGCGTTCAGAGACGAAAGCCCCAAGGAACCAATTGTTAATGCGAAATTGAACCAAGAAGAAGTCAGAGATCTAGAATATTAAAATCTTTTAGTCCAGATTTTATAGCATATGCTATTAAAAGCGAGCTTCAAACATTTAAAGAGGCTATGTCTATCTCAGAAGCACAAATGTGGAAAGAAGGTATAAATTGTGAAATAGAATCCATACTAAGTAATTATACTTGAGAATTGGCAAACTTGCCTCCTGGCAGTAAACCAATTGGGAGTAAGTGGATTTTCAAAAGAAAATTAAAACTCGATGGGTCTATCATAAGTACAAATTTAGATTAGTAGTCAAGGGTTATCGACAAAAGGAAGGACTTGACTACTTCGATATTTATTCACCAGTAACAAGAATAACCTCCACGGATGTTAATTGCAATTGCAGTATTGCATAACTTAGATATCAATCAAATGGATGTCAAAACTGCATTCTTAAATGGTGAATTAAATAAAGAAATGTATATAGAGCAACCTGAAGGATTTATAGTCAAGGGCGAAGAACACAAAGTGTGTAAATTAGTAAAATCCTTATACGGTCTAAAGCAGGCTCCAAAATAATGGCATGAGAAATTTGATAGTGTCATGATCAAAGATGGATTCACTATCAATGAATGCGATAAGTGTATTTATACTAAAACAGTTGAAAATGCATGTATCATTGTTTGTTTTTATGTGGACAACATGTTGATACTTGGGACAAATATTGAAATTATTAAGTCCACTAAAAGAATGTTATCCAACAATTTTGAGATGAAGGATCTGGGGGTTGCTGATGTAATTTTAGGAATTAAAATCACAAGAATACTAGATGGAATCAGTTTATCTCAATCTCACTATGTGGATAAGATGATAGAAAGATTTAAGGGTCATGGAATAAAGGAGAATACAAATCCTTTTCTCTCACACATCCACCTTCGTAAGAATATAAACTGAAGTATGCCAGTTGGAGTATTCTCAGATTATCAAAAGTTTAAAGTATTTAATGAATTGCACTAGACCCGATATTGCTTACGCTGTAAGCAAGTTAAGCAGATACACTAGTAACCCTAGTGATGATCATTGGACTGCTCTACTACGAGTATTAGGTTACCTATCACATATAAAGGAATATGCCTTGAGATATGGACAGTATCCACCTGTACTTGAAGGATACATTGATGCTAATTGGATTGCAGACTCTGAGAAATTAAAATCAACTAGCGGGTACGTATTTACTCTAGGTGGAGCAGCAGTATCTTGAAAATCTTTCAAACAAACATGTATTATCCGTTCCACTATGGAATCAGAATTCATAGCCTCAGATAAGGCCAGAGAGGAAGCAAAATGGTTTCGATAATTTTTTAAAGATATACCATTATGACCAAAGCCAGTGTCCGCTATATGCATTCACTGCGATAATCAAGCAGGTATATCTAGGGCACAAAATTTTATATATAACGGTAAGTCTAGACATATTCATCGTAGACATAATACCATTAAGCAGTTGCTCTCAAATGGAATTATCTCTATTGACTTTGTCTCGCCAAAAGATAATTTAGCAGATCCGTTTACCAAAAGTTTAAGTGGAGAGCGTATAAACTGCGCATCGAGGAGACTGGGTCTAAGAGCCTAACCTTATCGAGTCAGCTTAATGGAAACCTCACTTAGCGACTGGAGATCTCATAGACTAAGTTCAAGAGGAAAAACTAGTTATAATTGACTCAGCAAGTAAGCACTTAGGAGCTTGACTCCAATCCATTCTTAAGGTGCACATAAGTGCTTTCTACAAATGGATTAAGGATAAGTTTAATGCTTTTAATGATACCTATATCTTGTTATTAAAACAAGTGGAGTAAAGTAGAATACTCTTAATAGGACAATTACCTATGTGAGTATAGAGCTGGGTCGGCTCTTTGGGAATTTCTATAGAGGCTATTATTTCCTAAAGATACTCTCTGAAACTAAGAATATTCAGGGCCAAAATGGACACAACCGAGAACTAAAGTTAATTTGAAAAGTTACTGTGTGAAGTTTGTTAACTTGGCTTACACTAACGGCCAACAGTTCAAGACTTAGTTCACTGATTAACCAATAAGTTCGATAAATCTTTCACTATGAAAGGTTCAAGACCTAGTTCACCTATCCTGATGCAGTTTCTTTTCTAAAGTACCTTTCACTATAGAGTCAGTCTCTTTATGTGTCAATTCATTAAATCTTCATTCATTATGGGGGATTGTTGGGAAATATGAAGAATTAAATGTGAATCTTTGAGTTGAATTACGGTGAGATCCATTGATAGATCAATTGGATAATGGTTGGAGTGTGTTCTCCTTCCATTAGGGATAAACGTAGTATTTTCACACGTTCAATTCCGACTTCAAATGAATGAGATATTCAAGTCTAAAATTTGCTTAATTCAAAAGTCAAAGGGGACTAAATGTAGCTAAAAGCGTTTGTCTCACATTGGACATGGGATGGAAGTTTGAAGTGTTTAAATAGAGAAAAATGGAAATAAAGGGTGTGCCCTTTAGGTACTTGGAGTTTTCGTGCGCGATTAGGGAGAAACCATGCTCACACGAGCGCGCGCGCCGCCGCCAGCTGCGGCCGGCCATCACCGGTGTCAGAACCGGAGCCCGGGCTCGGATTCGGGTTTGGGTTTGGTAATCCTACCCGGTCGATTTTTTTGAACCAGGCCTCACGGGTACGACGTTATAGGGATCGCGTCTGCTCTGCTATCCGGACCACGCAATGGCTGAAAGGAAACCGCACATGAATTATTGCAATGGTCTGTGCGGAATGATCCGTTGCAACAGTTCAGACCGAACTGTTGCAACCGTTCGGACTCCAATATACGCCTCTGCCCTTCCCGTAGCGCTATAAATAGCGCTCCTTTTTATCATTTTAAAAACACAAAACAGCGACAAAGTGCATCTTTCTCTCCTTTCTTCTGTAACTCGAGTTCTGAATACTGTGTAACTCAGATTCTAAAGTGAAGAAGTAACTCAAATTCTGAAGCAAGATTCATTCTGAAAGAAGGCTCAGAAAATTCAACAGATTCTTTAATAGAATTGTTGTCTGAATCTGTGACTTTCAAAGAAGGATATTCTTCTATCTCCCTCATTTCTCTACAGTGGGTGTTCCTCCAAAGTAAAGACAAATATTCTTCCTGAGATTTGTCTTGGTACTGCTGCATTGATAATCCTGTGAAGGTACTGGTTAACTACGATTCGACTGTACGGTGATTTGATAGTGCTATCCAAATACCGTGAAGGAGTGTTGTATCTTGGGAGACTAGCGTCCAGTAACCCATTAGCACCGTAGCGAGGGACGTAATTATCTTAAGGAGATTCTCTATAAGCGTACTTCACTCCAAGTACTGTATAAGTGAATTAATATTCTTTATACAGGGGTTATACTGATATATAGTATACTGAGACTGACTTATACCAGTCTAATTGGTGCTTAACCAGTGAAGGTAATTGAAAGATGGTTCTGTAATTATGGAACTTTCTATTGAACGAAAAACCTCCCACCTGATATTCACCGACCTGGTCAATTAGATCGGTGACATTGATTAGTTGTCAGATTGATTCCTAGAACTAACAAAAGATCCATCGCGGACTGGGACAAGAAAGACAAAACCAAAATGTCTTCTCACGAATATGGGGTATTGAAATACTTTGCGCAGGAATTACCGCAAACAAAGAAGGTATTCACTCTATCTCTATCTAGCAGTCAAGTCTTTGTTGTTGTAACGGATACTCCTCATTTGTGGGTTGTAGACTCAGAGTCATTAGACCATGTAGCGTGAGACAGAATGGATTCGTGGAGTGCCAACGTGTTCCCCTAAGAGTAAGCCGTTGTTTATGGGAAACAACTCTTGTGCGAAAGTCATCAAAATTGATGCGTTCAAACTGGATTTCAGAGGCGGGTCAACTTTGCTCCTCCATGATGTCCTTCACGTCCCGAAGATTGGATGAAATCTCCTATTTGTGTCGAAGCTATTAAGTTTAGGCTTAGGCATTGAATTTTGTCAAAACAATGTTATTATTTCATTTGGTGTTGACCAGAAGTTGGTTAGTTTTTGTCAGAATGCTTTGTTTTGCGTAAACTTGAATTTTTCTAATGGTGATGCTAATAAAAGATATTATTTTCCTATAAATATGTGAATTATGTGAGTAAGTCTATTATTTGGCACACTAGACTAAGACATATAAGGGTTAAGAATGACTCGACTGGCTCGCGGCGAATTACTTGATCAGCTTGCTTTAGTCACCTTGCCCAACTGCGAGAAATATCTCATAGGGAATTCAACTAGAAAAATTGGAAAAGTCAAGTACGCATCAACGCCACTCGATCTAAATCATTCCGACATTTGTGGCACCTTTATTGTAAAGGCTCTACATCACATTTATCCATAATTTTTCACGATACAGCAATGTTTATCTAATCTCTCACAAGTCAAAAGCACTCTGCTTTCAGCATTACTTGGCTGAGATAGAGAACAAACTCAGCAAGAGTGTAAAAACACTCAAGACTAACCGTGGTCATGAATATTTATCTGATCTGTTCAAGAAATTATTTGAACAAAAGGGATCATCCGACAACTAACTACTTCTTACATACTGAAATGCCCCAATCCCGTGGGTATGGAGACGTTACTGTGATGTATATACGTAGGGCGAAAATACCCACAGATATACACGTTAGGCATCAGTACAGGAAAAAATTAGAGTACGAAAGTATGTGATGCATTATACATTCCAATTTAAGAGTACAATTACAAAGTTATCACAGGATGTGATATAATATTATAAGCATATTACACCACTAAGGGACACAAAAGTGAGAATTTTAAAAAGATGTACAAATATGAACAGTACAAAAGATGCTCACGAGTTACAAAAAGGAAACTGGAGAATCGAACAGGAGGGTTTAGAAGAAAGGACTTTAGTGAAATACACCTAGAGGGGGGTGAATAGGTGTACTAGCTAATCTAATGACAAATGATACGGAATTAAAAACTCAAATGCAACTATGTGTAACCAAAGAGTGTAGCCGAATTCTCCGTGAAGGGCTCTGGACTATCTCTACGAGATTCCCCTAGATTAGAGTTGAGGTGCTATATGAAGCTCTCTTGGTTCAACACAAGTATGGACGCACAACTATATCTAGCATACGAATATGTGTAATAAAAAGCAATGCAAGATATAAGAGAGATAGAGTTTAGAGATAGTTGATCAAACGCAAATAACAAGATATGTTTCGAGGTTCGAGCCACTGCTCTACGTCCCCACCTTCACACAGAAAGATTTTCACTATGTCCACATAGGACCTTCCACAAAAGGACCTTCACCAAGGAATTACAGCCTACACTTGGAGTACACTACTTCTCTCTCAAATATAATCACCTCTACACAAGAGGGATAGGCACAAAGCCAAATCACAATCACCTCTACACCAGAGGGATAAGGCACAAAGACAAAACACAATCACCTCTACACAAGAGGGATAAAGTACAAAGTCAAAACACAATCATCTCTACACAAGTGATGGGCACGAAGCCAAAGCTCAACCACAATCACCTCTACATAAGAGGGATAGATACAAACCCAAAGAAAAGAAGAGATTACAAACTTGGTTATCCAGTGATCACAAACAACACTTGGTAATCACAATAGACCACAAATAATTTTTCTCACAAAACAAGATCCTATAGATAGGATTAGAGATAATAGCTCAAGTGTGACAAAATAAAGTGTTTGAAAATAAAAACAACAAAGAAAAAAATAAATATTGAAATAAAGATCAAAACCAATTTCTCAAAGACTCTCTTTTCTTTGATTTTTTTAACACTTTAAAACAAATAAAAAGATAAAACTTTTTAGCACAAAAACTCTTTTAAAGCTTACTGCTAAACACTTGAAAAGATAGGAAATATCTCTCTAAAAATCTTGTTGAAAACAGCTTGAGAGAAGGCCTATTTATAGCCTCTAAAAAATATAGTCATTGGCAGTCAGAAAAGGACAATTTTGACCTTTCGGTCGACCGGCTGGTTGACCGTCCAACGGTGGCCTCCGGTCGACTGCTCGGTCGACCGATACTAGCCTGTTCATCGACCGCTCAGTCGACCATCACTATCCAAGAGTGGGTTAGTTACAGTCGGTTGACTGCCCGATCAACCGACCGTCTAGGCTGGCCTTGTGCACGTTCTTGTGCACATCGGTCGACCAGTCCGGTCGACCGACCTCTGGTCCAGTCGACCGCCAGCAATCTCTGGCTGGGATTAAGGGTTAGAAAACTTAGTCTTTTTAACTCCAATAAAATCTCTTAAATTCTCATAAATTTCACAAAAATACACTCTTATAAATATTTGAAAAACAAATATGTGTGACCAAAAATTAACATATATTATAAACTATTTGAACGATTTTTGTGATATAGAAATTAAGCTTAAACAGAAAATCGGTATTTTCTGAAAACCAAACTTTGAAATGAAAATTCGATTTTTCCCAAACTTGTATGAATAGAAAAATATGATATTAAAACACATTTAAAGCATATTGTGTATAGATAGAATCCAATACACATATAAATGATATATCTATATTTTTGACATAAAATCCAAAATAGGTTTTGTTAATTACAAAACTCTAAACACATGAATAGGATCATCAAAATAAGTTTTTCTAATTATATGATGTATAGATGTATATAGATGAAATCCAATGTACATTAAACTATGTAAACTTATTTTGATTCTATATATTCATAAAAATCATATATATTTATGTTTGAAATCCGAAACCAGTTAAATCGAAAATCAAACATATTGAACTTGTGTGTGTATGTGAACTTGAGCATATTAACACTAGTCTATCTTTACATAAGATCTAAACACAAACTTAAACTAGACAAACCGAAGTCTTCTTGTAGAACTCCTTCTCCAAGCTGACTCGATCCAAACACGATCCAAAGAGTTTGAATCCATCCGAGTGCTAGATGCGATCATGACGCGTGAGCTCTTGAATCTACATGTGTTAGATCCAAAACTCTTTTATTGAAGTTAAACACTTACTATGATCTTGATCAATAAACTGAAATTATATAAACACAAGATCATTAGTACTATAACTACATGAGTTAATCATCATCAAAACTAAAGTGATGGGCCTTTGGGCAACAATCTCCCCCTTTTCGATGATGACAAAACTCATGCATAGCAATAAACAATTAGATATTCAATGAAATGTATAAACTAAACGAAAACAATATGCATAAATAATGGTATTAAGCATGCATGTATATTGGTATTAAGCATGCATATACATACTCTCTAAATTCTTCTCCCCTTTTTTATCAATTCATCAACAAAAGGGTGAAGACAGCCAAACAATAAAGCTGTATATGCGATATACATTCATGAAGAGGAGAGACGATAAGTTAGCTCCCCCTACATACATGCATTACATGGAGAAGGGATGACTAGACCCTAACTCACATAAAACATAATATACAATATATAAATGGAGATGTTAAGCTCCCGCTACACACTGACCACATAAAGAAGAGAGGTCAAGGTCTACTATATGTGTAATACACTTCAACATGAATCTATATATAGAGGAGATGTTAAGCTCCCCTTGCATATAGGCAAAACATATCAATAAATTTTGAAAATCACTTTTTAAAAAAAATTAAAATTTCTTAAACTCAACAAAATGAATTATGATACCAATGAAATCAAATTGTAGTTGACAAAACAAAAATTGGTACCATTTGTAAAATTTTTTAAAGATATCAATAGTAGATTTTTGATACCAATTGAAAGTGAAACATGAAGTATATTTTGATATCAAATAAATACCAATTGAAATCAATTTATAAACTTGTAAAGATGCCAATTAACTTTTAGAATAAAATTAAGCTTAGCATCTGCATAATTTGTTCTTTAAGAATGTAAAGATATTGTAAAGAAAGCACAATCAAATCATATATATGTATGTATGAAAATAGAAATATCAATTGAAATTGATATTGATTGAAATTTGAAGCATACATATATAAAAAACACATATGAGTATACAAAAATGAAATGACATGAAGATCATGTGTATAACTCATACCTACCACCCAATTCATGCACAAGTTTAAAAGATATTTAATAAGGGTATACAAGGCATGGTCGCCCATCCAACCGCCCTTTAAGGGTAGAAGTTTTCAAAAATAAGTTTTAAAAATAGTTGTAGATTGAAAACACTATCAAATGAAAAATAAATAACTAGTTTAAAGTAATTTTTAAAAACTAGTTAAAGATCCTTCAAACATGAAAACAAATCATATATATGTCATGAAACATTACTAAGTATACAAAAATTGTAAATCAAGATTAATAAAGCTCATATAAACCTCATGAAAATAAAGTCATGAGTAAATAAAAATAATGTTAGTGCACAAGAATCATGTGAATAACATATTCATGAAAAAAAACAATAAGGTCCAAAACAAATATGAAATTCTTTTATCAAAAATATGAAAATCATCAAAATTAAAATTTTCAACAAAACTAAACAAGCATCAAGGTATATGTATGTTTTGTTGAAATTAAACGTATACATACATATCCAAACATAGAATAGTCCACAAAAGTATATTGCATGAAGGCAAGTGGCTCTAGGATATACATGTATATCAATAAGTTTTAGACAAAACAACATATACATGAAGCAAAACATGTACAAAGATAGAAAAAATAAGTATAAATGAAAGAATCATCAAAACTAGGTTATACATGTCCATGTAATGAGTACAAATGAGCAACGAAGCTCTAACATATAATAATCAAGTGTAGCTCACTACTTTTACAAGTATAAACATAAGTTTTAACGAAAACTACATCTAAACAAGTAATCATCACATGAAGTACAAAATATGATCATTTAACATAATGAGCATTGAAACCAAAACATGCTAAAAATATTAAAGTAAAAGCATGTAAACTAAAATAGGAGTTAGAAATAGTTACCAAAACTAATGAACCAATCTCTAGGTCTCCAAATCATAGTGGCCCTCCCACCAAATATCCTTGAAGGTGATGCATCTAATGTAGTGTCTATCAAGCTCAAACGCATCCACCATCAAGACACCAATACCCTTACATCAAGTGAGAGCCCACACCTGCATCAAATACAATAAGGGTGCATTTTGGTACCCATACTTTCTTGGATCCATGGGGGTTAGCACCTTTCCTAACCCAAACAAATTTATTTATAAAATTTAAAATATTTAATCTATCATAACAAAATCTTGCAAGGTGGCCCGTACATCCACAATGTGTACAAGTGTACACATGAGCATACATAGAATCATGTGTGTGAGCATGATGAGCATGTGTATGACGTGTTTTGTATGCAAACATATGAAGAGCATGTTTCTTACGAAACATGGATTCCAATCGTGTGTGGTTCATGGCACATTTGCTCAAAGTAGAGCCCAAAGAATCTACACTTTTTTCAATATACAAATATCATTTTCAATTGTTGAAAAAGAAGTGGATCATGCATTCTTATCAATGGAGGGTATAACAATGAAATCATAATAAGAATGAAAAGGCAAATTATTTTTCAAAGAAATATTTTCATTTGAAACAAATTCTAATTCTTTTGAAATCAAAACAATTTTATTTTTCAAAGAATTATTCTCCTTTAAAACAAAATCGAGTTTTCAAGATAAAACCTCATTATTCTTCAAAACATCATCACAAGCATTTTTATTTTTTAAAATTTTATTCTCATTTAGAGCAAGGTCAAGTTGAGTTTTCAAAGAGTCTCTTTCACTTGAAATCTCAACCCTCTCTTGTAAAATCATGTTTAGCTTTAAAAATAAATTTTCATTTTCTCCTTTTAATTTAAAACTCTTATTTTTCAAAGCTTTGTATTTTGAAAGCAAGTTTTCGCAAAATATAGATAGTTCTTCATTTAATGCATGTGCATCCATGCTATCATCTCAAGAAGAATTAGCACTATCATCTAATTGAGTATCCGAATTTAACTCAAGGAAGTCATTCCCTTGGACCATGAAGCAAGCTTGGTCGGACTCTTCTCCACTAGATTCTTTCTCCACATTATTTGTCTTTATAGCTAAGAAGAGATCAATGTATTCTACACTACAAAAGCGGAATCACAATGAGAAACCATAGATAAATATTCTTCACTAAGTGTGTGCTTTAGTGCATCTAAGACTTGTGCATTGCCTCAATGTACTTGTCATTTTCAAAATAAGTTTTCTTCGTAGTAGCAAGATAGACATGCAAATCTAGAGTTTTTAAATAAGCACTCATCCTAAACTTTCACATATCGACGTTAGAAACATCAAACATGGAAGGGGTAAGGTGATCCATGAGTGTATAGATTATATGTGTGCAAATGCAATACTAAATTAGCAATCCAAGATCTCACTCCTAGGTGGTTAAACCAATATCAGGAGCATAGACTCTGATACCAATTGAAATATACGTAGAGGGGGTGAATAAGTGTACTAGCTAATCTAATGACAAATGATGCGGAATTAAAAACTCTAATGCAACACATTATGTGTAATCAAAGAGTGTAGTCGAATTTCTCGTGAAGATCTCTGGACTATCTCCTTGAGATTCCTTTAGATTAAGAGTTGAGGTACTATATAAAGCTCTCTTGGTTCAAACAAGTATGGACACACAACTATATCTAGCATATGAATATGTGTAATAAAAAGCAATGCAAGATATAAGAGAGATAGAGTTTAGAGATAGTGGATCAAACGCAAACAACAAGATATGTTTCGAGGTTCGAGTCACTGCTCTACGTCCCCTCCTTCACACAGAAGGATTTTCACTATGTCCACACAGGACCTTCCACAAAGGGACCTTCATCAAGGAATTACAACTCTACACTTGGAGTACACTGCTCCTCTCTAGAGGTGATAGGCACAAAGTCAAAACACAATCACCTCTACACAAGAGGGACAAGGCACAAAGTCAAACCACAATCACCTCTACACAAGAGGGAAAGGCACAAAGACAAAATACAATCACCTCTACACAAGAGGTATAAGGCACAGACAAAACACAATCACCTCTGCACAAGAGGGATAAGGCACAAAGGCAAAACACAGTCATCTCTACACAAGAGTGATGAAGCTTAACCACAATCACCTATACACAAGAGAGATAGACACAAACCCAAAGTAAAGAAGAGATTACAAACTTGGCGATCTAATAATCACAAACAACACTTGGTGATCACAATAGACCACAAACAATTTTTCTCACAAAACAAGATCCTATAGATAGGATTAGATATGATAGCTCAAGTGTGAGAAAATAAAGTGTTTGGAAATAAAACAATAAAGAAAAACACTTGGGAAAAAGACCAAGTAAATATTGAAATAAAGATCAAAACCAATTTCCCAAAGACTCTCTTTTCTTTAATTTTTCTAACACTTTAAAACAAATAAAAAGATAAAACTTTTGGCTCAAAACTCTTTTAAAACTTGCAGTTAAACACTTAAATAGATAGAAAAATAGCTCTCTAAAAATCTTGTTGAAAACAGCTTGAGAGAAGGCCTATTTATAGCCTATCAAAAATATAGCTGTTAGCAGCCAGAAAAGGTCAATTTTGACCTTCCGGTCGTCCGGCTGATCGACCGTCCAATGGTCATATTTCTGACCGTTGGGCCTCCGGTCGACCGATAATAGCCTGTAGGTTGACCGCCCGGTCGACCGGCACTACCTGAGAGTGGGATAGTTACAGTCAGTCGACCGCCCGGTCAACCAGCCTTCTAGGCTGGCCTTGTACACATTCTTGTGCACATTAGTCGACCAGTCCGATCGACCGACCTCTCGTCTGGTCGACCATCCGGTCGACCGCCAGCAGTCTCTGACTGACATTAAGGGTTAGAAAACTTAGTCTTTTTAACTCCAATAAAATCCCATAAATTCTCATAAATTTCACAAAAATACATTCTTATAAATATATGAAGAACAAATATGTGTGACCAAAAATCAACACATATTGTAAACTATTTAAACTATTTTTGTGATATAGAAATTAAGCTTAAACACAAAATTGGTACTTTCTGAAAACCAAACTTTGAAATGGAAATCCAATTTTTTTTCAAACTTGTATAAATACAAAAACATGATATTAAAACACATTTGAAGCATATTGTGTATGGATAGAATCCAATACACATGTAAATGATATATCTATGTTTTTGACATGAAATCTAAAATATTTTTGTTAATTACAAAATTCTAAACACATTAATAGGATCATCAAAATAAGTTTTTCTAATTATATGAAGTATAGATGTATATAGATGAAATCCAATATACATTAAACCATGTAAACTTATTTTGATTCTATCTATTCATAAAAACCATATATATGTATATTTAAAATCCCAAATCGGTTAAATCGAAAATCAAACATATTGAACTTGTGTCTGCATGTGAATTTGAGCATATCAATACTAGTCTATCTTTACACAAGATCTAAAGACAAACTTAAACTAGACAAACCGAAGTCTTCTTGTAGAACTCCTTCTCCAAGCTGACTCAATCCAAAGAGCTTGACTCCATCCGAGTGCTAGATGCGATCTTGATGAGTGAGCTCTTGAATCTAATGTGTTAGCTCCAAAGCTTCTTTGTTGAAGCTAAACACTTATTATGATCTTGATCAATAAACTGAAATATATAAATACAAGATCATTAATACTATAACTACATGAGTTAATCATCATCAAAACTAAACTGATGGGCCTTTGGACCAACATCTAGATGGTCTACCGCTAATCCAGTACACTACCGCTGCGCAACTCTGATCAATAGGAAGTCCACTACAGTCCAAACTTAAAGATCTGGACTGGCAGATCCAGGGACGTCAGAAACTACCCAACGAGTGGTAAAATATGTGCCAAGTGGGTGCACATACAGGTACACGTGTATCGATAAATTCGAATCGAAAAGCATGCATGAAAAACTGTGTCATGAGCATAGACACATACGAGTAGGCAATAAGGCATCAAGTAAAATAAATGTGGCAAAACCAATTGTACAAACTTAAATTACAGATCTGTGAGATTAATACGTTAAAGGAATAATCTAAACAAGGAAACTCCCATATATATACCTTATAATGTCACCATAGCCTGATTTATACAACCCGAGTTGTCTCCTAAACTAAGAAATATCATAAAATCGATAAAATCAAATGCGGGTAAAAGCAATTATATAAGCTAAGTTTAGGACTTCATGAGACTATTATGTCGAAGGAATAATCCAAATGAGGAAACCCTCATATTTATATACCTTATATCACATGTCACCGTATTCTGAGTGTATACAACCTAATTGTAAAATGACATGAAGAATTATTAATTAGTAGTTTATTATTATTACTCATCTGACTCATATATTTGGGTATGTGTTGTGACATACGTTCCAACCCACATACATCCATATATGAGTAAGTCAGAGTTGGTTGTTGGAAACTGATGTGGAAACCAATGAATTATTTTTATAATGGGTTTCGGACATACCCGGGACCACGGCTCAGAGTGTTCCGTTGTTGAGCCAAAACTCGTGGCGAGGCGAAGGGGGAAGTGTCATATTTATATACCCTGGGAAGGAGGTGTATATATATATGGGGTGCCAGCATGCCACTCTGAATACCTGAAGGCTCACAGGTAGAACCGAAACAGTTTAGTTGCACATCATATCTAAACTATTGTAAACACATAATTTGAAGTCCATCAGTTTTCCTAGATTCGGTGTAAGTTATTCTTTTTATTATTGATTATTATAATTATCAGTATGCAGGAATGAGCAGGAGCATGGTACAGAGGTATCAGGAGTACAGGTGTAACAGAGGTATATCAGGATATCAGTTATTACATTCTGGTAATGTGATAATAATGAATCGAGTGGTAACATAGCAAGTGTCAAGTTATAACATGTCAGGTGTCAAGTGATCAACATGATAAGTGATATCACAACAGATATTAACTGTTATAAAACACAATATAGGAAAACGGTACCATACAGGAGATCGGTACGAATACCAAAAAATAATATAATTTTTATAAAACAATACAAGTAAAGATTTTAAACTCTTTACAACTAGAATTAAAATAATTAACTAAAACTATCAAGCAAGCAAGCAAGTGAACATCAAAGCGGAGCTAAGTAAAGATAGAGCGAAGCTAATATACAGCACTAGACGCCATCATGCTCGGCGTGATTATCACTCGTGGCACAACAAACGCATATGGTGAAGTGAGTGTATGAATACTATGCTACCGCACGTGACGAAGCCACACTCATAGCGTAACTACGCTCGAATAGAGTTATCGATAAAGCACTGAGCGCTAGGTCCGCCTACCAAGCGTAGAGTATAGAAAGTCCAGAGGACTTTAATAAATCTCAGAGAGAATAAGCTCGAAGGCTGTAGTACCTACATAAAATGTTTGTACTACACAAACACATATAAATAATTATAATAACAAGCCACATCACAATCCATCAGGACTGATCAAAGCGGAAGTATAGCTAAATCGTGTCTGACAAGGTATTGCAATTAAGCTCGGCTCGCAGCCGCATGGCATAGCTAGTAAAACCCAGGGGGTTTAAGTCTGAAGATTGAGCAAAATAGGGGTATAGCTAAGTCCTGGCAATGAGGTGTCACAACTAAGCTCGGCTCGCAGCCACACGGTGTAGCTAGACTTCCGATGAAGTTAGAAAATCCCGGGGGTTTAAGCCCAAAAGCTGTAGTGTAAACTACAGAGCGATTAAGCCCGGAGGCTAAGACCGAAAGCTAACGACCATAAAAGGTCGGCCAGGAACAGTAAATGTGAAATACAAAGCAGTACAAGAAAATATAGAAAATCACCTACGCTATTACAAGCATTCGTCACACAGATATAAATACATTACACTGATATAAATACATTACCGATATAAATACAACAGACCTATACAAATATATCACACTAATACAAATACACAACTCATAATACAAATACAACAGTCCCGAATTCAAAATACAACATCCCTGAAATATAAATACACCCGTCGAAGCGGGGTACCCAATAAAGCGAGAATCACTTGCCTAAAAATCTCAAACTATGCCACGAAATCCAAGAACTCTGAAAACTCTAAATAATCAATGCGTATAAGTGTTCAAATATATAAAATATAATAATAATAATATAGAGGGGAGAGAAAGGAGAGAGGAGAGAGAAATCAAAAGATGGAGAAAGAGATTAAAGGAGAGAGGGGGGAGAATTAACAGGCCACAACCTAGTGGTCATGGCTGACTCATGACTAGCGGCCAGCCGCCGGTGGCCCACCGACTGCGCTGTCGGCCCAGGGGTGTTCGACCCAGCTCCGGGGAAGAGGGGAGGAGGAAAGGGAGGGTTTGTTTTAGTGGTGAAGGTTTTGGTAATTGTGGTGGTGTGATGGTGATTTAGGTGGTTAAATGATGAAATTGGGAAAGGAGGAGATGGTGAGAGTTGTGGTGATGGAGTTGGAAGAGGAATTGGTGGTTATGATGGACAAATTTAGGGGAATTGAAGGAGGAGGTGGTGGTTGGATTTGAGGAAGAAGAAGATGGAGATTGTGAGTTTAGATAGTGGTGATGGTGAAATTGAAGAAGAGGGAGGTGGCTGTAGGTGGTGGATGTTGTGGAGATGAGGGTGATAGTGGTGGTTACGAAGGAGGAGAAATTTGAAGGTAGCGGTGATGAGGAAGAAGATGGTGAATGTGGTGGAGAAATTGGGAGAGGAGAAGTGGGAAGAGATTTAGGGGAGAGGTGGTGTGGCAGGTGCTGGCCACCACCGGTGTAGGGGTCATCGGCCTAGGTCGGTCGAAGGCACCGGGCTTGGTGGAGGTGGCCGCCGGTGCTTGATGGAGAAGAAAGAGGTGAGTGAGTGAGTGAGAGAAAGTGAGAGATTAAAGAGAGAGGAAGAGAATGAGAGTGAGATTATGAGAGAATAGAGAATGAGAGATTAAATGGGAGAGGAGACTCGCGTAGGCCGAGCCTCACGTCGGCCAGGTCCACTTTGGTCAGGAGAAAGAAGGGGAGGAAAGAGAGTAAGTGGGGGGAGATATTTTGGATGGAAGAAGGTAGAAAGAAGTGGAAGGTGGTGGAAAGAAAAAAACAAAAAGAAGAAAAGTAAAGAAAAAGAAAAGAAAATAAGGAAAAGGAAAAGAAAAAAAAGAGAAAAGGAAAAGGAAATACATAGGCAAAACTCCGAATCTGGGAAAAACACAAATATTATTTTATTTGGTAAAATTTTGACAACTTCAGAAAAATCCCCAAAAATTCTCTAAAATAGAAAATATTACATAATAAATATGATGAAATCAGATTCAAGAAATTCAATCCCATTTGCAAATTAAAAATCCTGAAATCGATCAGCGACACCGGTCGATACTGATTTAAAATTTTTTAAAATAATTCAAAAAATCATGAAAAATTTAAAATATTGAAAATAAATATTTGAAACTGAAATCGGTTAAATCTGACTACTAAAAAGGTTAAATTAAGCAGCAAATTGGGATTAGGTCCCGGGTTCGGACTAGGGCTGATATGAGTCTAAAAATCTGGACCTGATACTAAATAATAATATAAATAATCACAAAATAAAAATAAATATGGGAGAAAATAAGAAAATATGATCAAAAATCGAAACATGTATCTGAGTACGTATTCCAGGGACGGGGTATTACACATACTATAGCAAAATGACATGGCGTAACGTTGGAATAGGAGACCTTACTTGATATGGTTGGGTCTATAATGGTGCAAGCGAATCTACTAGTATCATTTTAGAGAGGTATGCTATTGATTGTTGCCTATATACTGAATCGTGTGATTTTCAAATTAATACTTTTCACACCCTATGAGCTCTAGACCAGCAATAAACCCAATTTGGATCACTTGCAGCCATAGAGCTCTTTAGCTTATGGGCACGCCACTTCTCACCCAAATGGAATGTTGAACCACGAGGGGAAAGAAGTGCATATTTATCTGTTATTCGAAATATTTGGAAGGTTATATGTTTTAGATAACAAGAAAATGAAAGTGTGACTGAGGCTGAGTGATAATATGCGAATTTCTTAGAATAGGAATTTTCTAGTAAAGGTGAGGTAAGTCGGGTTTGATATTATAAGAGCTAGATAAAGTGCATCAAGATACCTAGTTGAGGAAGAGGGTTTTGAACATTCGCTTTCTGGTGATAGTGGGAGCAGTAATCCTATGGATGATGCAGTGTCATCATCACAAGAATCTTAAATGCTACGTCGAAGCACCCGTAACGTTATCCTCATCATCGCTTTGAGATTGAGGGGGAAATGTGCATGGTGACACCGCATGATAATGTAAACCAAGATCTGTCAATGAGGCTCTCTCTAGCCCTAATACAAAGAAATAAATGGCCAACATGAAAGATGAAATGGAATCCATGCGGGCTAACCATGCCTGGGAGTTGGTGGATCTATTTGTTGGACGCAAATGCAAGGCTATAGAAAACAAGTGGGTTCTCAAGATCAAGCAAAAGGAAGATAGATCTATTGAGAGGTATAGGCACGCCTCGTGACGAAAGAATATATGCAGCTAGAGGTGGTAGAGTACGAGAAAAATTTCTCCCTAGTGGCGAGGTTTGCCTCCATTCGCACGATTCTGGCATTGGTCGCTCGTATGAATTTGGAACTTGTTTAAATGGATGTTAGGACAACTTTTCTTCATGAAGAATCAGACAGAATAATCCTGAGGTCTTTGTACCTAAAGGTCATGTGCATAAAGTTCGCTGTCTCAAGCGGTCTATTTATGGACTGAAATAATCGTCTAGACAATGCTATCTTCAATTTCATCCCATACTATAGTTTGGGTTCGCATGGCTGAAGAAAATCATTCGTTTATTTTAAGCAATACAATAAAAAATTCTTTATCTTGACATTGTATTTCAATGACATACTCAGGACTTCAAACGATCTACAGATGATTGTCACCAATAAGGGTTGCCTGACATCAAACTTTGATATGGAATACATGAGTAATGCGAGTTATGTGTTCGGACTAAATATCCATAAAAATTGATATACAGGATTCTTGATCTCCTACAAGAGACGTACCTAAAGAACATCTTAGAAAGATTCAATGTGTATAATTCAAAACACGTATCAACTCCAGTCGAAAAGAACCATCGCCTTAACCTTTAAGATTATCTGAAAACATCTAAAAAGAGGCAATATATGGCACACATATTATATTCTAACACTGTTGAATACTTGATGTATGCAATGTTGTGTACTCACCTTGATATATCCTTCATGTTGTGTTATTGAGTCATTTCTAATCAAACTCAAGTTACTCTCATTGGAATGTCGTTAAAAGGGTATCGAGATACCCGAGAGGCACCACTTACTATGTGCCATGCTACGGTCAGATTTGCGACTTCACGAATATATAGATACGGATTATGCCAGTAGTCTAGATAAGCGTGAATCAACTTTCGCATATGCCTTCTTGCTCAGAAGAGATGTTGTCTCCTGATGCAGCAAGAAACATCAATCGTGGGGCTCTGAACAATAAAAGCTAAATTTATTTTAACCTCAGCGGCAGCACAGGATGCTATTTGGTTGGGGTGATTTCTTCGGAACCTTGAGGTCGTACCGCATGCATGAGATCTAGCTGCTATTCATTGTGATAGCATAGTGGTGATAGGTCACGCAAAGAATGCAAGACACCATTAAAAGACTAAATACATAGATGTAAAGTTCAACTTCATCAAAACTCGATCAGAGGAAGTCACACTTGAGTACATACTGATAATTGTGATTATCATCTATATTTTGTACCACTTTATACCTCTTTTGTTACACATTTAATACTTCATGGGTGTATTTGTTTAAGCTTATGTAGAAATTAGGTCAAGAGCACAAATTAGAGAAAAGAGATGAAAAAGCAGAAAATCAATGTTAAAGAGATGATTGCAGCAGTATATTTCAAGATTCAGATATCCAGACACCTAATAGACTTGTCAAAAGAGTCTATAAAATATGGGAAAGTATCTAATAAAAGTTTGAGGTCAAATCAAGTCAAAGTTCAGCTGAATAGCATTTATTTTCGATTGAGCAGCCGTCTACTATTCAACAGAGAGGTTTCAAATTCGGATTCAGACTGGACACATTTTAGTATTTTGATCATAACTTTCGTTATAGGTATCCAATTCTAATGAATTAAGATGCTATGAAAAGAGAACTTAAATGGCTACAATTCTTCTATTAGTATGTTTTCTAATTCAGTTGTTTATCAAGCCATATTCAGCAATCAACGTCAACTGTCTGCAGATCAATTAAGGATTAAATTTTCACACCAAACTGAAGTAGGATTGAAGTCTTAATGTGTTTCTGATTGAATTGGCTCTGAGGTCTATATAAAGGGCTGCAATCTCTTGTAATTGTATCAATCTCATCAGTCTCTCATGACTCTCATCATAGAAATAAATTTTATATTAGGGTTTTAGATTTCAGTTCTGTGACTTTTGGAGAATAAATTCTACATATTGAAGTTGAAAAAGAACAACAAGGAGGCATCATCTAGAGTTCCTAAATTGGTGTTTTCTAATCTCTTTCTTCTTCTAATTTATTATTTCATGAAGTTCATATTATTTATCATATTGTGCATCTTTTCAAATATGAACTAATTCTCCATAGTTAGGGTATTGATGTAAGCAAATTATTATGACGATATAATCTTATTGCTTTATGCTATTCTACTGTTTTGTTCTTTAAGTTTAAATATTTGCATGTTAAGTTTTTATTCTCAATCTTCTTGTTATTAATTGGTGGCCAACAATTATATGAATGTTAGGTTTGAGACCGAGAGGAGATAACCTAGCATAGTATCATAGGAATAGAAATCACAACTTGACACGTTAAAATGGAGAAGTCGTGCAATCATATAGAAAAATCTACTTTATTTAATACTTCTTCTAACTTGTAAATTTACTAGATCGAGAGGTTGTAGGTTCTTGAATTAGAAATTTTAGGTTCTTGAATTAGAATATAGAATTAGTATTGCGCAAGAGAGAATACTAGTTAGGTTAAGAACTTTCGATTGTTAATGTAACGCCCCGATCCCGCGAATACGGGGACGTCACTGCAACGTATATACGTAGGTCAGAACTACCCTCCCGTATATACGCTAAGCATCAGTACAGACAAGAATCAGAGTACGGAAGCATATGGTGCATTATACATTCCAACACATATATATATACAATTACAGAGTTATCACCAGAGGTGATGAATATTACAATAATAATACATCACAGATATGCGCAAATGCGAGAGTACAAGAGATATACATACATGAACAGCATAAAAGGGCGCCCACATACAAGTATACAAGGAAATGTACAAGTATGAATAGAAAAAGGGCACTCACGAGTTTGCTAAGAGGAAACTCGAGAGGCATACAGGGGGCCGGGAAGGATGTGGCCCTGGACGGTCGGCTGGAGATCCACGCTACCGCTGCGCCACTCTGAGCAGTAACGGGGAGAATCCACACGCTCCGGGCTCCATAACCTGGACATGAGAATCCAGGGGAGTTAGTGAAACTCCCCAGGCGGGTAGGAATATGGATGCCAGGTGGCGAGACAGGAGGAGCACAAGTGTCAAGTACAGAAGACAGGGAGGTTAGAACACAAATGAAGTATATAAGAAATGATATCAAGTAAGAAATACTCAGGAGGCAGATAGGTTAGGGCAGACATGAACAGGTATGGCATAATAATCATAAAACAGGAAATCCGAATAAACCAATGCAACAAATATGGTAAGGCACATCACAGATTCATAGCCGTTTAAGTTGCAGGCTTTAGTATGCGTCCCATTCCACATACCTCTACTTACAACTTAAAGAGCCGATTATTATAACACTTTATTATTACTCGTCTTACCCTGATATCTAGCTATGTGAACTAGCGTCCCAACGCACATAGATCCATATCCGAGTAAAACAAGGTTGTTATTGGAAACCAGCGGGGGTATCAACGAACTATGTTTACAGTGGGTCCCGTACATACCCGGGACCACGGCCCAGGATTGTTCCGTTGCATGGTAACGGAAACCAGCCGCAAGGCTAACAGGAGGGACTTATGTATGCCCTTATCATGATGGTACCAGTAATGAGGGAGCCAGCTCTCCCCTCGGTCCCCTGGAGGCCCACAGGTCAGACCGGAACATGTAGTTGCACAACATTCCTAAAAGCCACTGTAAACACGAACACATATTGATATCCGCATGTTTCCCCCGACCCAATACAAGTTGGTACTTTTTAAGGTTCAATAGTTTAATTATCACTTTACGGGAAAAACAGGAGATGGACATGATCAGGAATCAGGAGTACATAAGTACTATATAGTCAGGTCACTGCATATAAAGCAGGAATACAAGTCACTGATCATGATACAGGATAATAAAGTAAGGTTCCCGTAAAGGTGATAATCACAAGTCAAGTATATCATGCTGGGTGTCAAGTGATAGCATGACAGGGTGGTGATAATTAGTAAACAACCAAGCATATCAAAGGATTGAAAATAGTCGGGTAAGTCATGGCAAGAGGTTGATAGTAGTCAGGGCAAGTCATAGCATAACTAAAAGGGTCTTGTCAAATAGTAGCATGGCAGGTGGTCAGGTGATAACACACTAGATGGTCAGGTGATATACATGTGTTAAATAAAAGCATGCAACTGACTAGTCTGAGGTAATGGTATGGCAAGGTAACATAAAAGTAACTCAAAGTCCAACGACCACGAAGGGTCGGCCACGCATGGTATATGATGAAGAAACAAGCATATCATAAGCAAGGCACAAGCACAAGATGAAGCTACCATAATACAAGCAATTGTAATGCAATACATGAATATGGAAATAAGAAGCGAAATACTTATCGACCGATGAAACGGGAAACTCAAATAGAGGCGAGACTACTCGCCTAAATCACCAATATGCCAAAAGATCCAATATCCACGGAAGCTCGGGATGCGCCACAAACCTGATATAAACATGTAGAGAGAAGGGGAGAGAGAAAGAGAGAAGGGAAGATGATGTTTGTCAAGTGACAAGTCAAGTAATACATATCAAGTAACGAGTCATGAAGTACAAGATACAAATACATGAACCAAGTATAAGATCCAAAGTTAAGAAGATAAGCAACTATAACAGACAGCCAATAATTAGTCGACTGGGTGGACAGGGTAGTCGACTAATAGAGGGGTTAGTCGACTAGGAAGATGGGGTAGTCGACTAATACTGTGTTCCAGAGAGTTGGATTTCTGTTTCAGGAAAAGGTTAGTCGACTAGGGTCATATGGGTAGTCGACTAACAGACATGACAAGTCGACTAACAGTTATGTTAAGTCGACTAAATCTGAGATACAGAGAGTTAAGGTTTCTGGTTCAGGAAAGGTTAGTCGACTAGGGTCAAGGGTGTAGTCGACTAAGGGCCTCTAGTCGACTAGGAACTAAGGTAAGTCGACTAATACTGTGTTTCCTAGAATTGTGTTTCACAGGACAGAATAAGTTAGTCGACTAATGTCTAGGTCTAGTCGACTAATCGTGGGAAAACAGCAAACAGAACAGATTTTCTAGGGTTGGGTTTGATGGCTAAATAACAAGAATTGAAGACACAAATCAACAAAAATATGCAAACATAAGTAGACTAAGAGTTGTACAAGTCTTGGTGAGGGAAATTACTTACCAAAGGAGTGGTGGTGGTTGATGATGAAGAAGAAGAGGAAAGGTAGAGATGGTGATGATCCTTGAGGAAGAAGGAGATGGAGGAGTTGTTGTTGTTGGTGTTGGAGGAGGTGGAGCTTGGCCGGAGTTGGGAGGGGTCCTCGCCGGCGACGAGATGGCTGGCCGGCGGTGAGGGTCGGCTGGCTCTCTTGGAGAAGAGGAAGAAGAAGAAAGAAATGAGAAGAGAAAAGAAAGAAAAAGGAAAAGAAATGTAAGGGAAAGTTTATATAGGTTTTAGATTTTATGAAGGAGATGCAAATAATGAAAAGAGAGGGGTTTTTGTGTAAATAGGGGGAGGGTGAGGTGTCCCTCACTTGGCCACTTGGCCGGCCAAGGAAGAGAGAGAAAAAGAGGGCATTTAATGAGGAAGTTGGTGGAAGAAAAATGGAATTTGGAATTTTGGAAAATTGGAAAAGTGTGTGGCTTGGGAAGGAAGGAAGAGAATTAAAGGAAAAGGAAAAAGGAAAAGAAATTAGAAAAGAGAAGATATTTTCTTGGAAGGGAAAATGAAAATAATGAAAGTGGCGGATTCCCAGGATCAAGTGGCGGATGCGGAAATCTTTCGGGAAGATACCGGAATCGTCCGAAATTCAAGTGTCTCGGAACGACCCGAAATAATTACCAAAAATCAAGAATATAATACTAAGTATCATAGTGAAATCCGTTTTAAGAAATACTTTATAGTTTTAAAACTAAAAATCCCGGAATCAGTTATCTACCGACTCCGATGGAATTTTCATAAAATCATAAAATCCTCAGAAAAAGAATGTAGGTAGAAAATATGATTCTAAGGAATAAAGCCTAAAGGACCATCATGAAATTCCAAATTGTTTGAGAATTAAAAATTCAGGAATCGGTCAGCGGCACTGGCCGACACCGGTTTTGAAGACTTTCATTTTAATTCCAGAAAAATCTAGAAAATCATAGAAAATATATAATATTGGAAAATGATATTTAAAACTAAAATCGGTTAATTCTAATTATCAGAATGTCTAAATCGAGTAATACTCTAGGATCGGGCCTTCGGTTCAGACTAGGGCTGACTCCGAATCCACGAATCCAAATCCAAGACAAAACAGCCATATAAGGAATTCATAATACAGAATAAATACAGGAAACAAATCGAAAAAATACGACCGAAAATCTGAATACGCAACTAAGTACGTATTCCGGGAACGGGGTATTACAGTTAACATGAATAGTTATAATTCACTAGCATAAGTACAATTTCATATCTGATTATATTTGCTAAAATCAATTGCCTTAACACTTTTATCTTATAAAAATAAACACTTTTAGTTTCTTATTAGTAGTTTAAATTAATTCATCTTTTTAATTAATTGTTCAAATAAAATAAGAAAAAAAATTAGTTTGATACTCAATAGACATCAATTCTCATGGAAACGATACTCTACTCACTACTTTATTACTTGTAAACGATTGGCGCACTTGGTATTCGTAATAAGTTTTTGGCGTCATTGTTGTTGCATCAACCATCATCTTTGTCTTCAGTTGTAGCCCGTTATAAAAGAATTGGATCTCCAACCAATCAGGGAGACCATGATTTGAAACTTTCCTAATCAAGCCCTTGTATCTTTACCTGGCAACGGCGTCAAAATTTGTTATCGATCGAAAGATACAGATTTTTAGAAACAATGCTAGGTTCTCGATGCTCCCGTGTAGCCTAAAGCTAACGGGTCGTGATCCACAAGGAGGGATAGCGATGGAAGCTTCATAGTAAGTTTTTTCTTTTAATTAACTAAAATAAATTTAAGAGTCCTCTTCTCAGTTTTAAAAGAAAATAAAATTAGTTAAGAAGGAGATATCAAAGAAGAGATGGTGGTATTGTTATTATTTTATTAATAAAAGAAAGGAAACAAGAAAAAGAAAAAGAAAAGTGTTGATAAATAATCAGAAATAAAAAGAAATAAATGAAGAGTATATAAGATGGTTTTGTTAATTCAAAAAAAAAAATAAGTTCAAAGAAAAAGAATTAAAAGAGAAAGTGTTAATTGAAAATTGTTTAATTAAACTAAGAAAAAAATAGAAAAGAATAAAGGAAGAAGATTTACTTCTGTTGTCGATTAACATACCATGATTAGATATGAAGTAATGCAAAGCAAAATAGTAGAAAGATGTACATGAAAGCAATGCTTGACCAGATTGAGTACGATGAAGAAAAGTGAAAAACCTCCATTGATTGTCACCCTCAATATAAGTTTCTTGAAGAAAAGATTATATAGTATCACTCTACAATAACTCTTCCTCTCTTTTAATCATGCAACTCTCTCTAACCTAAAAATAAAATAAAAGAAAAAAATAAAATTACATTGAAGAAGAAAAGAAAAACTTAAACTAAACTATCCAAAATCTCTCTCTGGAGTGGTGTCTCTCTGCCTTCGAAGTTACAGGTATTTATAGGAGAAGAAAAATGTGTATTGGACGCGTACGAAGGTAGGGGAGTTGGTGCTCCCCTAATTCATCTAAAGAGCCGCGGAAACGTGGCTTGTGTATTGGACGCGTACGAAGGTAGGGAGAGTTGGTGCTCCCCCTAATTCATCTAAAGAACCACGAAAACGCGGCAAAGCCATGTTTCCGCGACAAAATCCTGGCCATTGGGCCAGGATCAAAGGGTGCTTGCTCGTCCAAGTGTCCATCTTTTTGTCCACTTGGATTTTGAAATTCTATTCTAGATTTGACAAAATATCCTTTTATCCTCGGCTAAACCGTTAGGGTCTTCAAAAAATCTGTTTTTTCCTTTAATTTGGATGATATTATCTTATGTGATATACCCGATTTCAGATAAGATGGTCTTTAGAACTTCTAAATTTGAATCAATCCCCGTTTGATTTGAACTTTTAGATTTATTTAGATAGAATTCATTTTTATCTTCTCTCTATCATATCCTGCGTGAATGAGAAGTTAAGATAAGTTATTTGCAAGATTTATTATCTAATATACGCAGGACTGTAATAATATTTTTGCAATATATATGTGCAAACCAATGGAGCGCATGGTTGTTGATCTGCTGACCAAGCCATCTGACTCTACATTATTTTTGAGTCATATTAGAGCTTTGATCTATGTAATTGGTGATGCAAATGTACTATTTTATAGTGACATGTTGTGACATCTTCTATTTTGTTTTCTGGATGATGTACAACCCATAATCGGTTAGCATTAATAACATAATTTTTTTCGGATAAAAAAGTTAAATGTTTGGATTGGAATGCGCATAAAAACTAGGTATGTCAGTCAGGTTAAGACTGGCAGACTCACATGACCCCTAGACGTTGTATGGGCAATGAGCTTGGATGAGCTGCAAATGGTTATGCATGCGTCGATTGATATGATCACAGGGCAACATCATGAACACGTTCAAAACATCACCTCGAAACGAGTCGAGATGAGATCAAGTTTGTCTTTGGGCATCATGCCCAAAGCTTGATGCGATCGAACAGATCTTAAAAAATTGTATGCATGTTGTATAGCCAGACACCTTGACTAAAAGCGAAGAGATCACTTGTCAAGTGGGAGATGGCAGGTCTAAGCGCGGTAGACTCGTGAATGGACTAAGATCTGTATAGTGTCGAAATAAATAATGTGTGCTCAAGGAGTTACTTCACCATATCTCACAATCATACTACATGAGTAACGCCCAAATCCCGCAAGTACAGGGATGCTATGGTGACATACATACGTAGGGCTGAGATACACTCACATACGTATGCTAAACTTTAGTATAGGGAATAACCATCAAATAACAAATAGTTCCACCTTTAAACAAGTAGAAGAATACCTGCAAAAGGGGTCAGTGATCATAATAGATATAAAAACAATGACAAATATGGAAACAAATGCGGAATAATAAAGGTACCTATGAATAGTATATGTGACGGGTCTCCTATGTTCATCTCGTGAAATGAAACAATGATAAATATGAAAATAAATGTGAAATAATAAAGATACTTATGAATAGTATATGTTATGGGTCTCCTATAATTATCTTGTCAAATGTCTGATACTACACTACGTTGGATCTCCAACATGGGCACGGAAACCCAGGGTCGTTAGAAAGCGACCTAATGAGTGGTAAAATGAAGGAAGGAGTAATATATAATATAGTAATACAATCATGATAATAATATATGATGCATGTTTAAGTATCAGTGATACCATATAATAGTAATATTAATAATCAGAAGTAATAAACAAAATGTCATATTTTAGTATCATCAATATCTAACATGTTATGATCGGTCATTACCACAGTAGTATCTAGTTTTATATACTTAATATCAGCTCATATGTCTAGACTGTGCTACCACCAATAATGGTAAGTCACTTTAAGAAATTATGTTACTACAGTCAATAGAGTTATACCATTTATATTATTCTCAATATGTGTGATATGATACCCTATTAAGTGTTATTAATTATATCAGTGTGCATAAGTAATATATAGCAAGTTTAGTTACTTTATATTTCTTATTTATTCTAATAAATACTGTAGTATAGTGGTGACATGATGGATATGAACATGCAGATATGAAGTACGTAGAATAACTATCCTACAGTAATATGATTATGCGATAATAGTGTATATAGAGTAAACATGAAACAGAATAAATGAAATGCAGACTCTGCATGCACAAGAATAGTGTGTTATCATATGAAGTGTAACAAGTATCAGGGAGTGTAACAAGATATATAGATGACATGATAGTGGATAGAATATCAGAAATGATAACAATTACAATAAAACAATAACATACATGCATCAGTCAAGTCATGTTATTTAAACAATAATATCAGTACCACCAGATATTTTAATCAATTTCCTTCAGTATCCCATACCACTGGCAGTTCATACCGGAGTTTGTACTCCGGCTGAGCCCATCCGAACATGGCATACGAGTACCATAATCCGAACGAGAGAGTGATCAAATAACAAGCATTCCCGATGTCACTATTGTTTGCACCATTTTATTATGTTAATTGGAACCCAATGGTTAAAGAGCTCTGGTCGGGCGAGTGTCTCTTATGCATACCTAGGACAATGGCCTTAAACAAACTCCTGACTGTTGAGATCAGGGTTACCCGCCAGGGTAGGAGTAAGAAATAAGAAGATCAATGAGTTATATATAATACAAGCGATAGCCAGCACTATCACGTCCCCTGTAGTAGGACTAACAATGGATCGAGACATCCATCCGACAAGATCTAGTCAACCATCAAGTCTCTCCTAAATCTCATGTTATATTTAATACATTTAATGTACACAGTGTATCAGGAACAAGAATAATGTATGGTACATGTAATACAATAATAGGACATGAGCTTTGTTGATATCATGAAATAAGAAAACGAGAAATAGAAAACAAGAGATGTGAAATTCTAGAGGTAGCCCCCGTGGTTTAGATCCACGTAGCACTTAGTTTCACACATCGCATACCAATAACACTCATGTCGAGTAAAAAGAGTATCATATCTATATCAGTAATAGGAGACTGTCATGTAATGGACATACTAGAATATCCATGAAGCCATAATCCATGTAATATGAATAGTGATTCACGCAACAAGAATACAAAACAATCAACACATGTATACAAGTGAATCTATGTAACAGTAAAATATGATTAAAATAATAATATCAGTGCAATATAGGGTTCGTGTAATATGTCTACAAGTACATATAAGAACAGTGTTCAATAAAATAAATATCCACAGGCGATAACAATGTCTTGTGTCCCATATTCTAGAGTATCCGTGTAATGTTGGGTACTAATACGTGTCAGAACAGTGACAGTGTAATAGTGATACAGTATATGAAATGATAATATCCAGAGTACAAGAGTGTTCGTGTAACGATGATACTAGCACATGAAATAACAATATCGGGTATTCATGTATCTGTAGTTCGGGAACATGAAATAATAGTGTTCTGTGTAACAATGTCTGGGTAACGGTCATACATGTATATGAAATAATAGTATCAAGTGTAAACATATATTTACATGAAATACAGTGTCCAATGTATCTGTGGGTCGGTAATGGTGACTATACCATGTAATCCAGTGTTAGATATCCCTATCTATAATAACGATTACAATATTATCAATATGATAGATATCACAAAATTATTATATATAAATATCTATTTTTAATTATTAATTTATTAGCTAATTTACTTATTAAAATTATTAACTTATTAATCTCGATATTTAGACAATTCATCTATATGTATTGTAATAAATTAAGAAATAAAATAAATTATTATTATGTTATCGATTATGTTTAAAGAACAGTCATGTATTTTCTAATTACAGTGATTTATCGATAATTACATTTTATTGAACAATATTATTAATGATTTACCAATAATTAAGATTTATTAAATAAAAAAATCAACCAATTTCATTAAACACAATAAAATATAATTTATAAACAAAAGTACTAACAAGTGGTCATGGAAGGTAGCTCTCTTTCTCACAATCACAACGGTTCCAGAATCGTCCAGATCGGGCACCGGATGCTCAAGATATCGCCCGTATGCTAAAATCATAACAAAAGATTAAATATGTAATTTAAAGGATTTGAAATGAAATAAATTTATTTAACATAGGGGTTTATGAAAATTTACCTTTATAAGTTTTAGATTCGGGTTAGGCAAGATAACGGGTTGAGTTTGGACTCAACACCCAAACCCATAACTTAAGTGAACGGGTTATTGGGTTATAAGATCCGGGTTGGGTTTGTGAGTTATTGGGTTCGTACCCAATAAGAGAGAGAGAGAGAGAGAGAGAATGAGAGAGGGAATAGGGCAGCAGCCCCCCATGGCCGCCACGCGTGGCCGGTCAGGCCAGTCACCGGCGTCAAGTAGAAAAGAGAGAGAGAGAGAGAGAGAGAGAGATAGAGAATTGAGAAGGGTGAGATAGAAATGACAGAGAAAGGAGAAGTAAGAGGAGAAAAAAGAAGAAGAAAAAGAAGAAGAGGAGGAGGAGGAGGAAAGGGAAAGTGGGTGGCGCCCTGGGTTGGGATGCAGTGGGCACCAGCACCGGGACGAGTGGCAGTCTAGCCCCCTCCTAAGCTTGGAACAGAAAGAGAGAGTGAGGGAGAGATAGACAGTGAGAAAGAGTTAGAATTTAGAGGGAAGAGGGAAGAGAGAAGGAAGGGGGAGAGAGAGAAACGAAGGGAATAAAACAGGAGAAAGGGGGTTGGGAGAATGGTGGTGGTTGGGCTTGGGGGAGAAGAAATAAATTGATTGGAGGAGAAAAAGAAAGAAAGAATGAAATAGTAAAATAATATTATTTAATTAATATTTTAATTGGGTCGACGTTTGATTAGTTCCGAATAGTCCCCAAAAATTACATAAAATAGAAATATTACATTAAGGAGTATGTGGACTTAGATTTTAGAAATTCTGTCCGGTTTGTCAGTCAAAAATCCTGGATGTATTGCCGATATTGGACGACACCGGCTTGGCCAGATTTTTGATAAATTTAAAAAAATTCCCAAAAATACCTGAAAAAGAGAAAATATGATTTTAAAGAATAATTTAAAAGTAGATTCTCAAAATTCAACTCCAATTGTACATTAAAAATCCTAGAACCGATTGTCGGTATTGGTTATCACCGAATTCAGAGATTTTCCAAAATAATCTAGAAAAAATTCCAGAAAATTCTGAAAAATCTAAAATATTAGAAAATGATATCTGAAACTAAAATTGGCTTAATATGACTACCAGAAAGGTCACATCAACTTTGTAAATTGTATCGAGTACTGATATTTTGATACGCACACCTAGGATCGAGGGTTTACATTCCTCCCCACCTTACAAAAAAATTTCATCCTCGAAATTTCAGTTTAGATGGGAGACAATATTTACAGTCCTGGAGCCTGAATGTTAGGGGCCTATGACACTTCCACTGCGCTACTCTGACATCTATAGTGAACTCGAGGTGGAGAATTAATGTCGTGAACTAAAGATAGCAGATTGCAAGCAATAAGATGAAGAGAAAGTGAGAAAGAAACCAGATTATATAGGTTGACAACTGAAATTGATGGATGGAAAAGGGTCAGGGAATAAATTGTCAACAAAATAGTATTCTTGTACTCATCGCTAGAATCCCCAATTTCAGATATAGATGAGTTCTAATCTGAATCTAATTGTACTATTGGTATGAACCCGAGCATTGACCCAGGTGATTACCCACATCAGGTGTGAACCTATTCTCTGATACCACTAAGTAATGCTCCATCCCACAGGTAGGGTACGCTATAGCGACGTACATATGCAGGGCGAAGATACTCTCGCGTACGTACGCTAAGCCTCAGTACAGGGAATAACCATCAAATACACAAATAGTTTCAGCTTTAAATAAGTATAAGAATACCTGCAAAAGAGGTCAGTGATCATAATAGATATAAAAATAATGATAATAGAAATAAATACAAAATAATAAAGGTACATATGAATAGTATATGTGACTGGTCTCCTATGTGTATCTTGTGAAATGAAACAATGATAAATATGGAAATAAGTGCGGAATAATAAAGGTACCTATGGATAGTATATGTGACGGGTCTCCTATGTGTATCTCGTGAAATGTCCGATACTATGATACCTCGGATTTGAAATCACCTAGAGGGGGGTGAATAGGTGATAATGCTAATCTATTGAACTTAATGCCGATTTAAAAACTAATTGCAATTACACAATAGATGCAAGCAACAAGTGATGCACAGAACCAAACCAAGCATATAAGTATGAATGATCAATGTGATATGATGCAAGGCACAAAGTAAAGAGAGAGAGATAGAGTAAGAGTCAAGGGATCAAGCGCAAACAACTAGATATGTTTCGAGGTTCGAGCACCCAGCTCTACATCCCCGCCTTCACCCAGAAGGATTTTAAGTCCACTAGCTTGTCCACAAAGGACTCCCACAAAGGGAACTTCCACCGAGGATTTGGGGCAATAACAATTACAAGGAGTACCCAACTCCTCTCCTTACAAACACAACCTCCTCCTTGAGGCACAACTCCAAGCCAACAAACAATCACCTCACAACTAGAGGGATTAGCACAAAGCTTACAAGGATCACCTCACAACTTGAGGGATACAACCCAAAGGCACTAAGCCAAGAAAAATTGGGTTTACAACTTGGTGGTCTAACAAACAACCACAAACAATTTCTTTCTCCCACACAAAGATCCTATAGAATAAGAAAGTAGATGTAGCTCAAGTGTGGAGAAAACCAATGGAATGGAAATCAAAATCACAAAGAAAATCCTTGGAAAAACTGAAACCAAGATATAGAAGGTGAATCAAAACTCTTTTCCCAAAAACTCTTTTCTTTGATTTTCCAAACCCTAGCAAAAACACCAAATAGATTATTCAATTAAGGTCAAAAAACTTCTTTTGATTGCTGTGAAAACACTAGATAAAGCTCAGAAAATTCGTCCAAAAATTCTTGGAGAAAACCTCTTTCCAATGGGGTATTTATAGCCCATTTACAAAGCTAGCCGTTAGGCTGAACTGGCAGCCTGACAGGCTGGCGGTCGACCGCCCGGTCGACCGCCAACGGTCAAAAATGTGACCGCCCAGATATAGAGAGCAGACTCTCTGTTCTGGTCGACCGGCCGGTCGACCGCCCAGATACAGAGAGCAAGGCTCTCTGGTCCGGTCGACCGCCCGGTCGACCGGCCATGTGTCTGCCAGACGTGCACAAGGCTGTGTACGTCGGTGGACCGCAACGGTCGACCGGCCGTTGGTGCGGTCGACCGACCTGGCCTGTCAGCCATAGTCTGGGTCAGAAACTGGGTCAGAAAAACATGTTAAAATATTTCTAAAAATTCTTTTATCTCTTGTAAAAATCCCCAAAAATAGTTTTATCATTTTGCATTGATATATAAACAAGTGATAAAAAGTTTAGCTCAAATATCAATCAATATGAAATATTTTTGTGTATTATCATTTTTTCCAAATACCAAAAACTGTATTTTCTAAAACTTAGATTTTTGAATAGAATATACGTTTTGTCCAAAACTCTTCCAAATACAAAAACATGATATTTAAACACTTTGAAGCATGATGCATATGGATAGAAATCCAATATACATGAAACATATATATATCCATGTTTTTGACTTTAATTCCAAAAATATGTTTTGTTAGAAATACCAAAACATAAAACACATGAAATAGACTATCAAGCTAAGTTTGTTTAAATAGTTGAAGCATGCATGTATATAGAAAAAATCTAATATACATTAAACCATGTAAACTTATTTTGATATAATATCTATTCATGCAAACCAAGATCGGTTAAACCAAAACCGAAAACCAAAAATATGAAACGTGTGTGTTGTGAACTTGAGCATATCATACTATTCTAATCTTTACAATGTGGATCTAAACACAAACTCTAAACTATGGTACCGATGTCTTCTTGTAGAGCGCCGTCTCCAAGTCGACTCGATCCAAAACTTCGTGATTCACCGAGCTTGACTCCAATGAGTGCTAGATATCATCTTTGACGTCCGGGCTCTTTAATCACCATGTGAAAGCTTCCAAACCATCTTGTTGAAGCTAATCACCAACTAACATCTTGATTAATGATCTGAAACTAAAATCACAAGATTATTAGTACACATAACTACATGAGTTAATCATCATCAAAACTAGAGTGGAAGGCCTTTGGGCCAACAATCTCCCCCTTTTTGATGATGACAAAACTCATGGAGTTATATATGCATGGATTAAAGTTAAGATTCAAAGAAGCTCCCCCTTAACTCATGCATAGGGATAAACAACAAATATATGCAATGAATACTAAACATGAAACATGCATAGATATGCATAAAACAATAAATGGCTCTAGATACCAATGGAAGATACCAATGAAATTTTCAAAAACAAATAAACATGCTCTAGATACCAATTAAACTTAATATATGCAAAACAAAACTAATGATCTCTTTTACAAGCTCTTGATACCAAAAATAAACATGTTTTATAAATAATGCTTTGATACCAAATGAACTTTAATAAAAACATAAAACATGCATACAAACATGCATATAAACTCAAATTCTTCTCCCCCTTTTTGTCAATCATCAACAAAGGGGTTAAAAACAAAACAAAACTAATAAAAACATATTTTTCTCCTCTTTTTATTCAAGTAAAGAATCAATCAAGGGATGTTCTCCCCCTTTTGGTCTAAAAACAAATATGATACCAATTAAAAATGTGTCAATGAAGTGCATATAGATACCAATTAAAAGTGAAACTATACCAATTGAAAAACAAAAAAAATCTTGATACCAATTGATACGTAAACAAATAACATATCAATTGTAAATAAACAATCTTGATACCAATTGAAATTAAACATAACAAATTTTGAATTTCTAAACATAAATGTTGATACCAATTGAAATTAAACATAGATCTTAGTACCAATTGAAATTATTATTTTCTATCATAAAGTAAGGGAGTGGAAAACTAAATACCAATTGAAAGATGAAATACAAGATTTTCTCCCCCTTTATGAAATACCAATAAAAATTATGATAAGGCTCAAATTAAGATACCAATTGAAAGCTAAATCAATTGAAATAAAGTTGAAGCTCAAGCTTAACATCATAAACAAGATTTGTGCTTAAAGATATAGGGATATAGTAAGCACAAATAAAACACATATATGTATGAAAAGTTTGATACCAATCGAAATTGATACAATTTGAAATGAAAGCATACATACACAAAAATATATGAGTATACAAGAAATGTCAAGATTGATACCAATTGAAAGAATTCAATGATACCAATTGAAACAACAATAAGATCAAGTGTATATCTCACGTTCCTATCCTCCGAATCATGTTCAAGTTTAAAAATGATTTTCATTATAAAGCATACATGAGCATGATCGCCCATCCATCCGCCCTTGAAGGTAGGGGTTTTCAAAAATAGGTTTGAAAGTGAAGTTTGTTTGAAAATCTCTACCATAGTGAAGAATACGAACTAGTTATAGGAAAAACTTTTTAAACTAGAACGAAGTCCTTCAAGCAAGGAATAAAATAAAATGTTTTTCATGAAACACATGTAAATCACATGATCACTAAACACTCAAAGTCCATAAAACCCATATCATAGTCTCATGAAAACAAATCATGAGTAAACTAATAGAGTGAGTGTACAAGTGTTGTGTGACACATATCAACATAAAAATATTCAATTAAGCTCATGTGAAATTCCTTAAAAACATTAACACATGAAAAACTAAATTTTCATTTCCAATTGAAATTACCTAAAATATGAAAATCATGAAAATCACCAATTGAAATCATCAAAACGATTTAAACTTCAAGGCATATGTATGTCATGTACAAACTAAAGTATACATACATATCCTAAACATAATGAGTCCACAAAAGTATATGCATGAAGGCACGTGGCTCAAGGATGTATATGTATATCTAATAGTTTGGACAAGATAGACATATACATGAAGTTAAAACACATGATCATGAAAACATATCCAAATTGAGGAATACAAGTTCGAATGCATGAATCATCAAAACTAGACTATCTAGCACATCTAATGGGTACAAATAAGCATTCAAGCACAAACATAAAAAGATTTACTTGTTGCCCATTCTATATACAAGTATAAATCCTAGTTTTCATGAAAACTAACATTTAAACATATATTCAAATCATGAAGCATAAAACGACACATAGATCAACATGATAGAAAAAAATGATCATAAACATCCATATGAACATTATGTATATGCAAGTGCATTAGATCTAGGGCATACATGATAGTACTAAATAAGGTGAGAACACAAAGATAAGATCCATATAAAACATGGGTATCTCAAGTAACTAAACATGTACATCACTAATCTAATAAGCATGGCATAGGCATAATGAACAATAAACATGACATGCTATAAATAGATAAACATGAAAATCATGCAAATAAAAATGGGAGTTAGAGAATGATACCAAAACCGATGAAGGCACCTCTCTAGTTCTCCAAACCAATGGTGGTTCTCTCCACCAAAACTCCTTGAAAGTGATGCATCCAAAGTGTTTTCTTTATGCACGGAACGCATCCACTTCAAGGCACCAACACTCTCACGTTATGCGAGAGCCCACTCCTACATCAAAAATCAAAGGGGTGGTCTTTGGTACCCATTTCCTCTTGGGTCCACGGGGGTTAGTATCTTTTCCAACCCAAACAAGATTATTTGCTAAATTTTCAATATATAAACGATCATAGCAAAATCTAGCAAGATGGCCTTTTTGGTCACAATGTGTACATGTGTACACATGAGCATACGTGTGATGATTGTGACCGTGGAAAGCATGTGTATGCCGTGATGGGTGTACATGTAAGGATGGAACTTGTTTCTTGCGAATCAAGGTTTTCAAGCGTGTATGATTCAATGTACATTGGCTCAAAGTGGAGCCCAAACAATCTACACTTTTCTTCAAAACATTTATGTCATTTTCAATAGTAGAAGATAAAGTGGAGCATGCAATAGGTGTGCTAGAAGAAGAAGCTACACTAGCATGGCAAACATGAGAATCTAAATCATTTTGCAAGAATTTATTTTTATTTAAAACTAAATCCAATTCTTTTGTAATGAAATCAATTTCATTTTTCAAAACAAGGTTATCTTTTAAAACAAAATCCAATTTAGAAGATAAAACCTCATTGTTTTTCACAACATCATCACAATCATTTTTGCTTTTTAAACATCAATCTCTTTTAGGGTAAGATCTAGTTGAGATCTTAGTGAGTCACGTTCACTAGTAATCTCTTCCTTCTCTTGCAAAACCGATTCAAAAGTTGAGCACAAGTCCTTCAATTCTTCTTTTAATTCAAAATGTTTCTTTTTCAAAGAATCATGTTTTTCCAAAAAAAATTCTAGCTTTGTGGCAAGTTCTACATTTAAATTTTGAACTTCTAAACATCCATAGCAATAAGAGCTAGAGCTATCATCTATTTGAGAATCCGATTGTACCTCAAGGGAGTTTTTTCCTTGGACCATGAGGCAATGCTCGTCGGACTCGTCTCTCCTAGATCTTCTCAACTTGTTGATAATCCTTGGTAGCTCGGGAGAAGTTAATATGCTCCAAACTGCAAAAGCCGAGTCATAACGATCAAACACCGATAAAAGATGTTCATTAAGAGATGCTCTAAGTGCTCTAAGTGCTAATGCATTAGCCTTTTTATGCTTGCTATGATTAGGGTATGATTCATTAGTAGTGGCTTGATAAACTAGATGTCCTAGGCTTTTTAAATGACTGCTCATATTGGCCTTCCAAACATCAAGTCTAAAAAAGTCAAACATAGGAGGGCTATCCATGAGTGCAACTATATGTGTGCAAATGAACAATGCAAATGAAGATTAGCAAATCAAGATCTCACTCCTAGGTGGTTAAACCTAAATATCAGGAGCGTAGGCTCTGATACCAATTGAAATCACCTAGAGGGGGGGTGAATAGGTGATAATGCTAATCTATTGAACTTAATACGAAATTTAAAAACTAATTGCAATTACACAATAGATGCAAGCAACAAGTGATGCACACAACCAAGCCAAGCATATAAGTATGAATGATCAATGTGATATGATGCAAGCACAAAGTAAAGAGAGAGAGAGATAGAGTAAGAGTCAAGGGATCAAGCACAAACAACTAGATATGTTTCGAGGTTCGAGCACCCAGCTCTACATCCCCGCCTTCACCCAGAAGGATTTTAAGTCCACTAGCTTGTCCACAAAGGACTCCCACAAAGGGAACTTCCACCGAGGATTTGGGGCAATAACAATTACAAGGAGTACCCAACTCCTCTCCTTACAAACACAACCTCCTCCTTGAGGCACAACTCCAAGCCAACAAACAATCACCTCACAACTTGAGGGATTAGCACAAAGCTTACAAGGATCACCTCACAACTTGAGGGATACAACCCAAAGGCACTAAGCCAAGAAAAGATTGGGTTTACAACTTGGTGGTCTAACAAACAACCACAAACAATTTCTTTCTCCCACACAAAGATCCTATAGAATAAGAAAGTAGATGTAGCTCAAGTGTGGAGAAAACCAGTGGAATGGAAATCAAAATCACAAAGAAAATTCTTGGGAAAAACTGAAACCAAGATATAGAAGGTGAATCAAAACTCTTTTCCCAAAAACCCTTTTCTTTGATTTTCCAAACCCTAGCAAAAACACCAAATAGATTGTTCAATTAAGGTCCAAAAACTTCTTTTGATTGCTGTGAAAACACTAGATAAAGCTCAGAAAATTCGTCCAAAAAATCTTGGAGAAAACCTCTTTCCAATGGGGTATTTATAGCCCATTTACAAAGCTAGCCGTTAGGCTGATCTGGCAGCCTGACAGGCTGGCGGTCGACCGCCCGGTCGCCCGCCAACGGTCAAAAATGTGACTGTTGGGCAAACCCGGTCGACCGTCCGTTCGACCGCCCAGATACAGAGAGCAGACTCTCTGTTCCGGTCGACCGGCCGGTCGACCGCCCAGATGCCCAGATACAGAGAGCAAGGCTCTCTGGTCCGGTCGACCGGCCATGTGTCTGCCAGACGTGCACAAGGCTGTGCACGTCAGTCGACCGCAACGGTCGACCGGCCGTTGGTGCGGTCGACCGTCCGGTCGACCGACCTGGCCTGTCAGCCACAGTCTGGGTCAGAAACTGGGTCAGAAAAACATGTTAAAATATTTCTAAAAATTCTTTTATCTCATGTAAAAATCCCCAAAAATAGTTTTATCATTTTGCATTGATATATAAACAAGTGATAAAAAGTTTAGCTCAAATATCAATCAATATGAAATATTTTTGTGTATTATCATTTTTACCAAATACCAAAATCTGTATTTTCTAAAACTTGGATTTTTGAATAGAAAATACGTTTTGTCCAAAACTCTTCCAAATACAAAAACATGATATTTAAACACTTTGAAGCATGATGCATATGGATAGAAATCCAATATACATGAAACATATATATATATCCATGTTTTTGACTTTAATTCCAAAAATATGTTTTGTTAGAAATACCAAAACATAAAACACATGAAATAGACTATCAAGCTAAGTTTGCTTAAATAGTTGAAGCATGCATGTATATAGAAAAAATCTAATATACATTAAATCATATAAACTTATTTTGATATAATATCTATTCATGCAAACCAAGATCGGTTAAACCAAAAACCGAAAACCAAAAACATGAAACGTGTGTGTTGTGAACTTGAGCATATCATACTATTCTAATCTTTACAATTTGGATCTAAACACAAACTCTAAACTATGGTACCGATGTCTTCTTGTAGAGCACTGTCTCCAAGTCGACTCGATCCAAAACTTCGTGATTCACCGAGCTTGACTCCAATGAGTGCTAGATATCATCTTTGACGTCCGGCTCTTGAATCACCATGTGAAAGCTTCCAAACCATCTTGTTGAAGCTAATCACCAACTAACATCTTGATTAATGATCTGAAACTAAAATCACAAGATTATTAGTACACATAACTACATGAGTTAATCATCATCAAAACTAGAGTGGAAGGCCTTTGGGCCAACAGGATTTTCAACCTGGGCACATAAACCAGGGTCGTTAGAAAGTGACCTAGTAAGTGATAAAATGAAGGAAGTAGTAATATGTACTATCGTAATACAATCACAATAATAATATATAATACATGCTGATACCATATAATAGTAATATTAATAATCAGAAGTAATAAACAAAATGTCATATTTTAATATCATCAATACCTAACATGTTATGATCGGTCATTACCACAGTAGTATCTACTTTTGTATACTTAATATCAGCTCATATGTCTGGACTGTGCTACCACCAATAATAGGTAAGTCATTTTGGGAAATTATATTACTACAGTCAATAGAGTTATACCATTTATATTATTCTCAATATGTGTGATATAATTCCCTATTAGTGTTACTAATTATATCAATACACATAAGTAACATATAGCAAGTTTATTTACTTTATATTTCTTGTTTATTCTAATAAATATTGTAGTATAGTGGTGACGTGATAGATATGAACATGCAGATATGAAGTACGAAGAATAACCATCCTACAGTGATGTGATTATGCGGTAATAGTATATACAGAGTAAACATGAAATAGAATGCATGAAATGCAGAATATGCGTGTACAAGAATATTGTGTCATCATATATAATGTAACAAGTATCAGGGAGCGTAATAGGTATATAGAGGACATGATAGTGGATAGAATATCAGAAACAATAACAAGTAAATAGAATAATAACATACATGCATCAGTCAAGTTATGTTATTGAAACAATAATAACAATCAGTACCGCTTGATATTTTATTCAATCTCCTCCAGTGTCCTATACCACTGGCAGTTCATATCAGAGCTCGTACTCTGAACGAACCCATCCGAACATGGCATGCGGGTACCATAATCCGAACGAGAGAGTGATCAAATAACAAGCGTTCCCGATGTCACTATTGTTATGTTAGTTGGAAACCCAATTGTTAAGGAGCTCTAGTCGGGTGAGTGTATCTCGTGCATACCCGAGACAACGGCCTTAAACAAATCCCTGGCTGCTGAGACCAGGGTTACTCGCTAAGGCAAGAGAAAGAAACAAGAAGCTCAATGAGCTTTATACAATACAAGCGGTAGGTAGCACTACTACGTCCCCTACAGTGGGACTAACAATGGATCCAGACATCCACCCGACAAGACCTAGTCAGCCGTCAAGTCTTCCTCAACCCCCATATTATATTTAATACATTTAATGTATACAGTGTATCAAGAACAAGAACAATGTATGGTACATGTCATACAATAATAGGACATAAGCTTTCTTGATATCATAAAACAAGATAACGAAAAATGAAAAATAAGAGATGTGGGATTCTAGAGGTGGCCCTCATGACTTAGATCCACGTGGCACTTAGTTTCATACATCGCATACCAATAACACTCATGTCCAGTAAAAAAGGTATCATATCTATATCAATAACATGAGATTGTCATGTAATGGACATAGTAGAATGTCCATGTAGCCATAATCTATGTAATATGAATAGTGATCCACGCAATAAGAATACAAAACAATCAACGCATGTATACAGGAGAATCTATATAACAGTGAGATATGATTAAAATAATAATATCGGTGCAATATAGGGTCCGTGTAATATGTTTACAAGTACATGCAAGAACAGTGTTTAGTAAAACAGATATCCAAATGCGATAACAGCGTCCTGTGTCCCGTGTTCTAGAGTATCCGTGTACTGTTGGTACTAATACGTGTCAGAACAGTGACAGTGTAATAGTGATATAGTACATGAAATGATAGTGTTCAGAGTACAAGAGTGTTCGCGTAACGATGATACTAGCACAAGAAATAACGATGTCGGTTGTTCATGTATCTGTGGTTCAGGAACCTGAAATAAAAGGGTTCTGTGTAACAGTGTCTGGGTAACTGTGATACGTGTATATGAAACAATAGTATCCAGTGTAAACAAATATTTACATAAAGTACAGTGTCCAATGTATCAGTGGGTCGGTAATGGTGACTATACCATGTAATCCTATATCTCTCTATTTATAATAACGATTACAATATTATCAATATGATAGATATCACAAAATTATTATATATAAATATCTATTTTTAATTATCAACTTATTAGCTAATTTACTTATTAATCTCGATATTTAGACAATTCATCTGTATGTATTATAATAAGTCAAGAAATAAAATAAATTATTATTATGTTATCGATTATGTTTAAAGAGCAGTCGTGTATTTTGTAATTATAGTGATTTATCGATTTATCGATAATTACATTTTATTAAACAATATTATTTATGATTTACCAATAATTAAGATTTATTAAATAAAGAAATCAACTAATTTCATTAAACACAATAAAATATAATTTATAAAAAAAACATTCACAAATGGCCAGGGAAGGTAGCTCTCTTTTTCACGATCACAACGGTTCCAGAATCGTTTAGATCGGACACTGAATGCTCAAGATATCGCCCGTATGCTAAAATCATAACAAAAAGATTAAATATGTAATTTAAAGGATTTGAAATGAAATAAATTTATTTAACAGGGTGGTTTATGAAACTTTACCTTTATAAGTTTTGGATGCTGGTTAGGCAAGATAACGGGTTGGGTTTGGACCCAACACCCAAACCCATAACTTAAGTGAACGGGTTATTGGGTTATAAGATCCGGGTCGGGTTTGTGAGTTATTGGGTTCATACCCAATAAGAGAGAGAGAGAGAGAGGGAGAGGGAGGGAGAGAGGAGAGAATGAGAAAGGGAACAGGGCAGCAGCCCCCCATTACCGGCGGCGGTCGGGCTGTTGTCGCCACCGCGCGATAGGAGCGACAGCCAGCAGCAGCGGTCAGGCCAGCTGTCCGCGTCAAGTAGAAGAGAGAGAGAGATGGAGAATTGAGAAGGGGGAGAGATAAATGACAGAGAAAGGAGAAGAAGCAGGAGGAGAAGAAAAATAATAAGAAGAAGAAGAGAAGGAGGAGGAAGGGGGAAGTGGGTGGCGCGCCGGGTTGGGGCGCGGTGGCGCGCCGGGTTGGGGCGCGGTGGCATGCCGGCGGTAAGGCGGCCGGCGGTCTGGCTCCCCTCGTGATCTTGGAATAGAGAGAGAGTGAGGGAGAGATAAACAGTGAGAAAGAGGGGAATTTAGAGGGGAGAGAGAAGGAATGGGGAAGAGAGAGAGAGACAGAGTTTATTAGGGGGGAGAGAGAGAGAAACTAAGGGAATAAAATGCGGAAAGGCAGTTGGGGGAATGGCGGTGGCTGGGCTTGGGGAAGAAGAAATAAAATGATTGGAGGAGAAAAAGAAAGAAATAGTAAAATAACCTTATTTAATTAATATTTTAATTGGGTCGACGTTTGACTAGTTCCGAATAGTCCCCAAAAATTACATAAAATAGAAAATATTATATTTAGGAGTAATGTGAAATCAAATTTTAAAATTCTATTTGTTTTGTAAGTTAAAAATCCTAAAATGCATCGTCGATATTGCGTGACACCAGTTTGGTCAGATTTTTAATAAATTTAGAAAAATCCCCAAAATGTCTGAAAATAGAAAATATGATTTTAAAGAATAATTTAGAAGCAGATTCTCAAAATTCAACTCTGATTGTACATTAAAAATCTTAGAGCCGATTGTCGGTGTCGGTCACCACCGAATTCGGAGATTTTCCAAAATAATTCAAAAAAGATTTTGAAAATTCTGAAAAATCAAAAATATTAAAAAATAATATCTGAAATTGAAACTGGCTCAATCTGACTATCAGAAAGGTCACATCAACTTTGTACACTGTGTCAAGTACTGATACTGTGATACGTACACCTAGGATCGAGGGGTTACAGCATGTGTCTGGCAACCATCACCATTTGATAGGCGAATGGATCATGCTTTGTTGTGAGTTAATGATTTATTAAGTACTCAATTTTGTTCCTTGTATTACTCACCTTTATCCTTGGAGACATTTGGTTGTGTCAAGAAGGTTAAAAGAAGTATTGCTACTTTAACACTCTCTTTATAGTCAGATTGATTCAGCCAGGCGGGATGTAATTAGGAAAACAGTTGCTTTTATTTGAAATTGCAGCAATGCAAAAGAAAGATTAGCTATACATCTTTTGGCAAAGTGTCTGCATCGGAAACTTCCCTTAAGCAAAGTGTGGACTTTACCGGACTACTTCCGTGGTGGATGGATATTCTTTTTTATTAATTAAGGATTAGGAATATTCGATGTGAACGGGTGAATCTGGATAAGTCATGACCTTTACTTGTTTTTCAAAAGGTAAGAAGAGTTGTTCTCGCTCTTAGCAAGAGTTTGTAATTCACTGACACCGCTTCAAGTGCTCTTAACGGTCGCATAACTCAGCAAACAATATGATGAAAGCTTGGTAACTAGTGCATGGCTTAAGTGAAATTACGTCATACCATTGTGCGAGTAAGAGTATTTTAGACTTGGTGGGTCGGCTCACTGGCCCAGGCCCAAGCCCAAGTCCAAGCCTAGTATGACATAGGCCTAGCCCGAGTCATAACTGGACTAAAGTAACCTCCAATGTGGGGTTGCTAGATTCTGATCTGAAAGAAAACATTGAATAGGATTTTATGGAGTTCTCTCTGGACAGAGACTAAGCTTTTGATCTCTTCTATTAATATGAAGGGCAAGACTTCTTCATTCTTATGCACATGTAATCCTTCATAACTCTCTCTAGTACTTCTCTAAGCCTCCAATCACCTACTCGTGGCTACTTGGTTCCTGAAGTGTGAAGAAGTGCTCGTGAGGGTCTGTTGTAGCTATGCTCACCGTCAAGAGAAATAAGTCTTTCGAAGAGGAAACCCAGCAATCTAAGATGCACGCTTCCACAGTTTTTCATATCTAATATTATAGATTGTTAATCACATGTGGATATGATATTATGGTTTAGCAATTAAAATTTCGATTATAAGTTATTTCGTAATTGCATGCATACAAACTCTAATCACATTCAATTTTAGAGTTCGGTGAACATACAATCTGATTGAACTTTCATAAACCGCAGTTTAGCATTGCTAGCATCATGTACAATGCACTATAGGATGAGATAGTTGTTAAAGAGATGTCCACATTTAGTATTTTATATATATATAAAACCTAAAATTAATTGTGGCCAAACCTAGCCAAATATTTAATTCAATAGACTGTCCTTGTGTTCATGATGACTGGACCAAGAAGGGAAAAGAATAAAAAGAAACAAAAACACCACCAAACTAAACTAGTTACATAATTTGATAATGTAGTCGGCCGTTACTAAAAGAAGAACAAAAGGAGGCCTTTTATTCTTTGTCACCACTCGAGCCTTTGTCCATGTCCACCCCCTCTTGCTAAAAGACACAGCGTGGGGACATAATAATATTATTCTGCGCGCTTTTGTGCACGTAAGAAAAATGTCCGTCAGCAAATTAAAATAAGGGGGAAAAAATTATTCCAAGAGCTTACATTTTTCCTCTAGAGCACGAGAAACCGTTAGCTTTTGTCTCCTTGCAACAATTTTTAGGAGAAATTGGATGAAAGGAAAGGGATCACAAGAATTGGCCACGTGTGCGTAAAGAAGAGTTGAAAAAAGTAATTGTTTATAAAACTTCTACGTCTATTTACCCCACTTAGTTAATGGTTCTCATATTGCTTTAACCTATAAAATAAACTAAATTCTATCCCGTATAATATACGTACATATCGGTGCGTGCTCTGGCATGTTTGCTCTCTCCAGGACTTAAAATATTTACTGTAACTGGGTCAGAGCATCAGCTTTCTGAAAAAAGCGAAAAATCACTCATCAAAATTCGATGCGGGGCTCACGAATTTTAGATGTGAAGTCCGTATTTCTTTTTCTTCGGGCAAGTGCTGAAAATCTTCAAAAAAAATTCACTGTAACCCAAACCCACATTATCTTTTCAATGAAGACTTCTCGGCGCAAGTCTGAGCGAAGAATTTCAACTTTCTTTGCTCGAACCGAACGGGTCCCGGCAAGTATGTGCATGTATGAGGACATAAGTGACTGTTTACATGAGGGGTTAATTAGTAGCCTACATGACGCATGCGTACTATAAGTAAATCATTTATACAGATGATGAATAATAAGATTTTTTAGACTGACTTCTTAGGTTGTTATCTGAGGGGCACTACCTAGCTAGAAAGCTTGTCGCGACTCTCACTATAGATCTCTCAGTTCACACAATTCATCTTGATCAACAAATGAATTTATTTATGATAATCCAAGCTAAATTGAGATTATAACTTTTATTAAGTAAATATGTTATTTCAAAAAACTAGAATGTTGCGCAAATATGATATGGTGGGGATCTTCCGGATCCCAACTCAAAACAAGATCAATCACACAAGCACAAAAGATGGAAATTATAGAAACAAGAACAAGACATCAAGATTTAATGTGGTTCTACTGTTGTGGTTGGAGCATGTCAAGAATACAAATTCTAAATCACAAACACACACATAAAGAGAGGAAGACTATGATTTACAAGGTTCGGCAAGATTTCTACGTCCCTGAGGCAGAAGAGAGTAATCTATTGATGATTTACACAATATTACAAGAGGTTACAATTAGTTCTCATAAGAACACACTCAGAAAATCCTTAACCCTAAAATTGGGTTTCATCCTCTATTTATAGGGAGGAGAAGAAACCCCCAAAAACAGCTCCAGGTCGGGCCCAGAATCAGTTCTGACACGACTGTCGGTCGACCGCCCGGTCGACCGACCCAAGTGTACGGTCGACCGCTCGATCGACATCTTGATGCCCTCTGTCGTTGCAAGACTTACTGGAAATGTCAGTCGATCGGGCGGTCGACCGACCCAACTGGGTTCCTCTTCCTCATGCAACATTGATCGGCCGATCCAAGCCTTGTGCATGTCGGTTGACCGCTCGGTCGACCGAAGTCCTGTTATAGAGTTTAAAACCTATATCTCCTATTTTTACCCTCTCTCTACATTCTCCACCTCGGTGAAGATTTTTCAAATCTGAGCCAAACTCCAGTGAACACCTGGCGAAATCGACACACAATCTCAGCAAAATCGACACACGATCTCGGCTTGAGCACTCTGAGCGAAATCAACACACGATCTCGGTGAAATCAATATACAATCTCGACTTGGCCAAACAGATCAACCAGTTTCAAATGAATCGCCAGCACACACTTATAATTGATTTCAAACGATCACATTGGATCCAAATGATTGATTCAATTCATAATTGAGTTTGTCGTCGCCACTAGCAACTCTTTCCAAACTCACAACGGTCTCAACGAATCCAAATGATTGAATCAATCCAAATTAAGTTTGTTCTCCCCTCAGGCAACCCTCTCCAAACTCCAATATCAATTATAAAGATTCTAAATTTCAGCTCAACCATTCAAACGGAATGCACCATATATGCTTTCCCAACATTTCACCAAAGAGAATTAACACCATATGAGCTGACCAACAAACGTGTCTACAACTCAGCAACTCTATGGAATACCATTCTAAATGACCTAAAAAATCTAACATGAGCTAACACTGACTCTATAACTGACTGGCACTTTAGTCCAAAACGGTCCAATCAAATCTGAGTAGAGCACACCACATAACCAACTTTGGCTCAACAAACTAGATGCATGCCCTTATGCAAGCTCAACTATTTTCTCACGGGAAGATTGATAAGGAAAAGAGTAGGGAGTAGAATTCGCACAGATATTCAACAAAAGAGAGAAGGTTTAGAGTCAACCTTAGGTGCTTAATCACTCCGAAGTGTATTCACAATGTGTAATGTACTCCTTTCCAAATCACCGTAGTAGCATAAGCTATACGGGTCGAATCCACAAGGAGAGCTCACGATGGAAGCTTTACGGTTTGATGTTGAAGAAAGACAAACAAAAGTTCTTCTTTGTTTCAAAAGAATGAAAAAGACATGAAAAATAGGTGAAAGAATTGGTTGTGATTTTGTACATGAAAGTAAAAACGATGAAAAAAGAATGAAAAGAATTTGAAAACAAGAATTGCTTTTCGGAAGAAAACTAAAGTAGAGAAAACTTGCAAAAGACTTTTAGAATAGAAAAGCCATGACTAGCTAACCTTACTAACTTGCTAACTTACTAATCTCCGTTAGGGTGAAGCATGCCTCACGTTGATTCATCGGCAAGTGTTTGTCTTGCTTGTTGGTCAAGTTACTTTCCCCTTTGATGGATGGGTGATCATCTTGGACTTGTCTTGTAGCCTCATTGATTTCATTGGCTCTCAAGGTAGAATTTCATGGTGGAATCGGGGAGTGTCACTCAAGGGATGCTAAAGAAGAAGATACAAAATTCATTAGACATTCAAGGCCATACAACAAGTTAGTATTGAAGTAAGAAAGTTGTACAACAAATAGCATATGTTTGGTGTTCCATCTCCATATTCCATCAAGGCACTTGTTCTAAGACAAGGCTCTAAATGAGGCACACATGAATCATATGGAGAATTACAACAAGAGATTGCCAAGAATGAAAATAACCCATCAGGGATGAAAAAGACTGAACATTTGCAAGATTAAGAATTAGCATTCACCCAAGAGTTAGAAGTTAGTAAGATTAGTTGTTAGCTAGTCATGTTAGAAGAAGTTAGCTATCCATTACAATAAAGAGAAAACAATAAGACATCATGCTATGAAAGTAAAAGCTTGAAGGAAATAAAGCAAGAAATGAAAAGCACTAGAAATTGCAATAGAAGAGAAAGTAGATTGGATTAATCCTTGCTTTGCTTCAAGTTGTCACCCCTTGAGTACAAGCTTTCACTCTCTCACTATCTCTCTCTTGCAGAATTTCTAGGAGGAAGAAGAAGACTAAGAGCAATAAAACCTAGAGAAAATCCTACAAATTACAAGCTCTTTCCTCTATTCTCTCCTCCTCTTCACTCACTGGCCCTGATGGTCTATTTATAGGCCTCAGAGGAGAAGGCTCCAGAATCCAGAAGGTTGGGGATCAATCGCTGGCTCAACGGCCAGATAAATGTCGCGGATCCGAGGCCAGAGCCGCGTTTCCGCGGCAGAATCTTGGTCGTTGCGCTAACGATTTCTGTTGCGAGTTTGTTGCAGGTTGTTAGCCACGTGGATCTTCTAGAATGCTGACTGGATGCGTGGGTGATTCCAGATCCTGGGCTCAACTCTTGGGCTCTCTTTTGGGCTTTGGCTTAATCCCCTTTAATTCTTGCTAATTACATGAATTTATGGGCCTCTCTCCATTAAAATATGGACCTGCAAAAATAGAGAGAAAAAGAGTAAAAAATAGATTTTTATTGATATTATGCATGGTAAAGAGGTGGAAGATGATGCAAAAATGAACTACAATCACACACCCATACCTAGCTTTTGCTCGTCCCCGAGCAAAAAAGAAAGAAAAAGAAAAATCCTAACTAGATTATTACACCACTTTCGTAGGTGACACGATTGCACTGAGCACGTGCAACAAGCCGTTAAACCTCTAGGTTACCCTAGAGGAGGAGTGTTGTCTCCTGAGGGTTTTCAGCGGATTGTACCCACAAAATCCATAAAGAAAAATAAAAGTATTAGTGAAAATTTTGATCCATGTTTTAAAGATTCTTACTTGAGTTATAGGTTTCAGGTTACCCTAAACTTGTCATTCCTCTTATAAGCGTCTATTTTGAGTTTTGTTTTCAATTTAGGTTAAGTTTTTAAGGAAGAGATCAAAACCGGATTTTGCATCAATCCTAGTATATATACATCTATAAATATGAAGGATCTTTCTTAGACTAAGTTCATTTATTTACTAATATATATATATATATATAACATTTTTTCTTTTCTTTTATTTACAATATTTATTTATTTACATTTCCTTAACTTCCTTAGGCTTTCTAATTTACCCTTGTAACGAGCCTCTTACCGATGACTCCCAAACCAGTCGGTCTTAGGGCACCAGATGAGAAAACATCCCTAAGATTCGAGGACTCGAGTAAACTAGGCCACGAAGGAGTTAAGGACTTAACCACCTTTAGGCGTGATTGGCAATGCTTCTTGAGGCACGACTAACCAGCTTAATTAGTGGCTAAGTAATTATTTAGTTATTTATATACATATTTTTTTTCTATATATATATATTTTTATTATATATATGTAAATAAAGTTACAAAGTCTTTGATTAATCCTTCAATATGTTTAATGTATATATCCTAAAGAAAGAATTAAAATCTAATAATCTTTCTTATCCTTTATTACTTAACCTAAAAATCTAACAAAACTCCTCTTTTCGACTTATAATTAGAAATCTTAGTTAAGAGCTTTCTTAATCCTAAAGTCAAGTTTGATTCTTTAAACATGGATCAAAAATTCCTTTTTTTTGTTTTTTTTAATTTTTATTTTTCTAAAAGAAAAAGTAAAATCTAAAAGAAAATAAAAAATCTACAAAGAAAGGTAAAATCTAAAAACCTAAAAAGAAAATGAAAATCCTAGAAATAAAAATAAAAAGCCTAAAAAGAAAATAAAAATCCTAGGTTAGAATCTACCCCCCCATACCTATCTCATGCATTGTCCTCAATGTATGCAAGATAAAAAGATGGAAATAGGTAAAAGGTATGAAATCACTCCCTCCGCTGTTTTGGACCCGCAATGGTGCTAGGTCCAGCCGACTGTGATCGTCTGAGCCCCGCCTCAATGCGGTCCAACCTTGAGGATTGCTCCTCCACCTTTTTTCTAAGCCTGACCTGTCCCCTAAAAATTTCTTCATGCCCTTCCAGATGGTGGACATGAAGGCACGTGATTCTGCTGGGGGATCCTGATGCCAAAACTCAGGCTCATCTTCCTCCTCAAGACTCTCCTCAGAGGAGGACTCCACCGGTACATCTTCGGGTTGGACACTAGGAGTCCAAACCGCGTGCAGACAGCTATTATAAGAACTGGTGGGTCGCTCAGGTGCAACAAACACTCGGTCAAATGAATCGAATACGGCGTCTGGTAGGAAGGTCCTACAAAGACGCGTGATCAGAATAGGGTGAGAGTGTTTGGCACCTCGAGTGCGTGAAGAGTTAGCTATGATAGCGTGGAAGATGACCTTATTTAAGCAGACTGTGTGTTGCCTGGTCATTAAATCGTGGATTATTTGCAACACCGGGCGGTTGAAGGAAGTCGTGTGGTCCAGCCCTAAAATGTTACGTTGGATCCAGCGTCCAACGCAATGTACATTCCTAAAGGTAGTGCTGGCCTTAAGCCCACGGTCCTGCTCAGTGCAGTGAGCCCCCATGAGTGTCATATAATCGATCAGTGGGAGGGCATCGCTGTGTTGTTGATGAATGGGGACATGTGTGTGTTCCTCAAGAAGAGGAAGAGTGATGAATAAGTCGCCCAAGGGCATGTGCACAGTAAATTGGTATGTTTGTGAATCAACAGATGCCTGGTCAATGTGATTGTAGAACATTGTCACCAATTCGGGACAATAAAAGGCATCATTCTCAGAGTTGTCGTACACTAACGTATACCAATCCCAAGCCCTAATCCTATCTAAAAACATATGGTCATATCCATTGGGGTCACACAAGATTTTCCCAAAGTCTTTCTCAGCAAATATCATAGGTGCCATGCTAATAAACTAAGATTAAAGCAATAAAAAGAAGAGATCAAAGATTCAAACCGCCCCCGGAATTCGTGGGGGGAAAACAAATCTCGATCTTGCAGAGGGCACAGGAGATGGGTTCGGGAAGATGTGACAGCAGATTGGCCACCAGGGAAGAAAATCGATCTGTAGAAAAATTGGCGACGCTCCAGAAAAGCCAAGTTTGCCGTGGATCTGCGGCTCTGGTCGCGGAGTCGCGGCTTTCTGGGAGAAGCAGAGGAGCGGAAAAGTTGCAGAAGGCAGCGCTTTGAGAGGGATTTCAGATCTGAGATGATTGTTTCATTTGAGGGAGGAAGGGTAGGGTAGAGAGATTATTTATAGGGAGGGAAGAGAGTTCCACTTTTATCCCTAGGTAAAAAGGTATTTACAACCTAGGGATTTGAAGTTTTGAAAAAGGAGTTTGACTCTAGGGAAGAGATGTAGAAACCTAGGAATTTGGAATTTGAAAGTTGTAGAACTCTTGTTGTGAATTAACACAAAAATCCCTCATCATATATTTTTTTTATTTATTTACAAGAAATATGTACAAGTGTGTCCATCGCCTAGGCTTTTCTTTGGTCGTTTCCCTCTAGCCCGTTTCCCGTCGTTCCAGTGTGTTTGCTTGCGCGGGCTCAGTTGGGAAACGAGTGCAATTATTTTCTGAGCTTTAGGCGATTCCAGTTTCAATTGTTTATTATTATTCATCCTTATTTCACCACAAGGTTCACTGAAAATTTCTTCCTCACCACATTTTTCACTCTGAACTTCTTCACTCCCAGTATTAAGAAATTCCAGCTCTTCTTCATACAACTCTTCAAAACTGAGGTCAACATTTTCCTTCAGAGTTGTACAAGTAGTTAACCGACCCCGGGTTAGCTCATCCAGACACATGATTTCATCAGCGAAGAGGTCTTCAAAAGCTATATCAATTGGAGGATCTTGAATCATATCCATATGGGATACATTCACTGTTGGCTCTCTGAAAGTGAAGATATCCAAATCAACTTTTCCCTTTTGAAATGGTACTCGGATAACAGGATTTTCCACTTGAAGAGAATCGCAAACTTGCGACTCATCTTTTCTTGTTTCCTCACAATTGTTTCTGACAAAGTTAACCTCGAATGTTTGGTCTTTAATCCTACGAGGTTGCATGCTGAAGATATTCAATTCTCTCGTCATATCCCCAAAAGTTATCCTCATTGACCCATTCCTACAATTGATGATGGCATTTGCAGTAGCTAGGAATGGTCGTCCCAAGATGACAGGAGTCTGAGCCCTATGATTGGTATTAGACACAGGTTGTGTCTCAAGAACTACAAAATCCACAGGGTAAATGAACTTCCCAACTCTGACAAGGACATCGTGAATTTCCCCCTTAGGTCTCTTGACACAGCGATCAGCCAGTTGTATCGTCATTTGGGTCGGGCGGAGATCACCTAACCCTAATTGTTGATACACAGAAAAAGGCAGGAGATTGATACTGGCCCCAAATCAAGTAGTGCCCTATTGATGATAGTTTGTCCTATGACGCAAGATATGGTCGGGCTCCCTGGGTCCTTGTATTTCACAGGAATGGGCCCAGTGAACAACTCGCTGATGTGTGATGCCAGGAAGACTTTCTTAGGGACTTGTGTTTTCCTCTTCTTGGTGCACATTTTCTTTAAGAATTTGCATATGATGGCACTTGTTGTATGGCATCAAGAAGAGGAACATTGATTTGGACCTTGTTGAACATTTCTCTTATCTTCTCCATATGAGCATTCAATTTGTGATTTGTAAGCCTATTTGGAAATGGTGCCTTAGGCTTATAAGGTTGCTCATCGACTTTCTCTTTTCCCTTGGCTTTTGATGGCTCAGCACTAGAAGATGGATTGTCAGAAGTTGGTTGTACTGGAACTGGAGGTGTTGACTTTGGAACTGGAGGGATAGATTTTGGTACTGGATGGGATGGTTGAGTAGAAACCCTATTATCTACCTGTTTGCCAGATCTCAGGATATGAATAGCATTACAATGACTGGGGCCCATGTCTTCTACTTCATGCAAAGGGAAGTGATTTTTGGGATTGGGCATTGGCTGACTTGGAAACATTCCTTTTTGTGTATCATTGAAAGAATTAGTCAGTTGTCCAATCTGGGCCTGTACTTTGGTCATATCCTGTTGATGAATCTTTGTTAGGGTTTCTATCATCTTTTCTAACCTTGATAGTGAAGCATTCTGGGGTGGATGTTGGTGGTATTGAGACTGGAAGTATGTTTGGTAGTGTGGTGGACTCTGATAAGATTGTGGTGGACTTTGATATGGATGAAAATTTGGTGAATTATGATTGAAACTGTGTGGGTGAGACTGAGCATTATTTGGATGTGAAAATGGTGGCCTATGTTGCTCAGGACCAGACTGACTCCACGAAAGATTTGGATGGTTTCGCCATCCCGGGTTGTATGTACTGGAGTGTGGATTGTGAGTGGGTCTGGTGAAAGTGGCATTTGTGTTCTCCTGATATGATTGAGACTGGTATATCGGACACTCCTCGAAGACATGGTTGAGGTCATGACAATAGGTACAACCCGGTTTGACAACAGGTGATGGGTTGACCTGATTGACAGCAGAATGTTCCGTGATTCAAGCAGTTCTATCCTCTTCATTAATTGTGTGATCTGGCTTCAGCAGCTATAGAGGATTCTATAGAATGCATACCGGTTCTGGAAGTAGTGGGAGTGGGTTTATCTGGGCATGACTCCCACTGAATGGTTTTCTCAGCTAAAACTTCAAAGAGATCCCACCCCTGATTCTCATCTTTCTTCAAAAATTCCCCTTGGCACATGGATTTCAATGAGTATTTCGTTTGGTAATCTAGTCCGTCATAGATAATTTGGCATTGACGCCATTTCTCTATGCCGTGATGAGGACATTGGGCTAGAAGGTCTTTGAAACGCTCAAAATATTTCCAGAAAGGTTCGTGTGATTCCTGCTTGAATTGCATGATGTTCTTTCGCATGAGGGCTGTTTTGTGAATGGGATAGAATTTCTTAAGAAAGACTTTTACAAAATCATCCCATGAAGATATCGAACAGGCGGGAAGATTGTAAAGCCATTTCTTAGCTAAGTCTTTCAGTGCAAAAGGTATGAACCTTAACCTAACAGCATCCTCAGTCAATTGAGAAATTCTCATCAGTACACATACTTCTTCAAACTCTCGAATGAAGAAGTATGCGTCCTCAGACTCTAAACCATGGAATTGTGGAAGTGTATTGATGAATTGTGGTTTCAGCTCAAAGTGTAACAGGGAGAAGAATGCATGATGGAAGGGAGGTGCGAATCGGATAGAATCTGTCTTGGAGCGAAACGTTGTTTCCATTATGTGAAGTGGTGGTGTTGGTGCAAGTGTAGAAATTCTAACAAGTCTTGCAGAATCTGGATCCCGGTACCACTCTTGCATATACAGTCACAAACAACGTTCACCGATCACACCAGCGAAAAGAAAAAATAACAAACAATAAAAGAAAAATCAATCCAAGCTATCTAGGATTCCTGGACCTAGACGACTCCTAACTGTTCGATGAACCAAAGAAGGTTGTTGCTTGAATCAGACCACAGCTAATCAGCCAGGTAGGGGCAAAATACGGTGGGAGGTATCCGTGCGTAAGCAACGGGCCTTAATTACGTCAAACCACGGTATCTTCGAGGCTTAACCTCTTAATCCCCTGCCTTAGACACTGATTTGACTGGAGTATGGCTAAAAAAAACAACTTCCAACTTCAGCCGATCTCCTAGTGAGTCCGGATGTCCCTAGGGCCAACGTCTATCAGATTTTATTACAAGCTTGGGATTGTGAGTGCTTGGAAAATGATTTTTGGGCCAAGGAAAGGGTGATGAAATCCCCCACCTTATCTTATTTATGGGGTGATGCCCTTAAAATTAGTTTGGTGCAAGTGTACAGTATAAGCAAAGAAGGTTCACTCAAAGCGATATAAATCAACCAAGAAGTGAGTCCTAGTCAAAATGCAATGCGCACGTACCTTGCTCCAGCACTCTTCAACAGTAAAGTAAATGAATTGAAAAGACACGTGCCTAGAAATGCAAATGTCTAATCAATTTTTAACTTTGCAACCAATATTTTACTGTTGATTATTAGCAGGAATATGGTGAAGCATATAAGAATTAAGTACTGCAGCAGCTGTTATTTTGCAGATCAAACAACCCTGCAGAAAAACTGTGAGTAGTTCACTCTTCTTTGCCGCGGATCCGCGGCTTTGGCCGTGGAATCGCGGCAAATCAGAGGGCAACTGGTCTCTGCTTTCTAGAGCAGAGGCCCAGGGCCACTTATATGTCACTGTAATGCTAGTTTTCCTGTTTCTTCACCTGTAACCTGCAACAGAGAAGAAAGTTCGTTTAGTTCTTCAATTGAATCAAAACCGTTGCTCTCCCCGGCAACGGCGCCAAAAATTTGATAAGGAAAAGAGTAGGGGAGTAGAATTCGCACAGATATTCAACAAAAGAGAGAAGGTTTAGAGTCAACCTTAGGTGCTTAATCACTCCGAAGTGTATTCACAATGTGTAATGTACTCCTTTCCAAATCACCGTAGTAGCATAAGCTATACGGGTCGAATCCACAAGGAGAGCTCACGATGGAAGCTTTACGGTTTGATGTTGAAGAAAGACAAACGAAAGTTCTTCTTTGTTTCAAAAGAATGAAAAAGACATGAAAAAATAGGTGAAAGAATTGGTTGTGATTTTGTACATGAAAGTAAAAACGATGAAAAGAGAATGAAAAGAATTTGAAAACAAGAATTGCTTTTAGGAAGAAAACTAAAGTAGAGAAAACTTGCAAAAGACTTTTAGAATGGAAAAGCCATGACTAGCTAATCTTACTAACTTGCTAACTTACTAATCTCCGTTAGGGTGAAGCATGCCTCATGTTGATTCATCGGCAAGTGTTTGTCTTGCTTGTTGGTCAAGTTACTTTCCCCTTTGATGGATGGGTGATCATCTTGGACTTGTCTTGTAGCCTCATTGATTTCATCGGCTCTCAAGATAGAATTTCATGGTGGAATCAGGGAGTGTCACTCAAGGGATGCTAAGGAAGAAGATACAAAATTCATTAGACATTCAAGGCCATACAACAAGTTAGCATTAAAGTAAGAAAGTTGTACAACAAATAGCATATGTTTGGTGTTCCATCTCCATGTTCCATCAAGGCACTTGTTCTAAGACAAGGCTCTAAATGAGGCACACATGAATCATATGGAGAATTACAACAAGAGATTGTCAAGAATGAAAATAACCCATCGGGGATGAAAAAGACTGAACATTTGCAAGATTAAGAATTAGCATTCACCCAAGAGTTAGAAGTTAGCAAGATTAGTTGTTAGCTAGTCATGTTAGAAGAAGTTAGCTATCCATTACAATAAAGAGAAAACAACAAGACATCATGCTATGAAAGTAAAAGCTTGAAGGAAATAAAGCAAGAAATGAAAAGCACTAGAAATTGCAATAGAAGAGAAAGTAGATTGGATTAATCCTTACTTTGCTTCAAGTTGTCACCCTTGAGTACAAGCTTTCACTCTCTCACTATCTCTCTCTTGCAGAATTTTTAGGAGGAAGAAGAAGACTAAGAGCAATAAAACCTAGAGAAAATCCTACAAATTACAAGCTCTTTCCTCTATTCTCTCTTCCTCTTCTCTCACTAGCCCTGATGGTCTATTTATAGGCCTCAGAGGAGAAGGCTCCAGAATCCAGAAGGTTGGGGAATCAATCGCTGGCTCAACGGCCAGATAACTGCCGCGGATCCGCGGCCAGAGCTGCGTTTCCACGGCAGAATCTTGGCCGTTGCGCCAACGATTTCTGTTGCGAGTTTGTTGTAGGTTGTTAGCCACGTGGATCTTCTAGAATGCTGACTGGATGCGTGGGTGATTCCAGATCCTGGGCTCAACTCTTGGGCTCTCTTTTGGGCTTTGGCTTAATCCCCTTTAATTCTTGCTAATTACATGGATTTATGGGCCTCTCTCCATTAAAATATGGACCTGCAAAAATAGAGAGAAAAAGAGTAAAAAACAGATTTTTATTGATATTATGCATGGTAAAGAGGTGGAAGATGATGCAAAAATGAACTACAATCAAAGATCAAATGTTCATCGAGATCACAACATGTTAGCTTTACATGAAGTCCAACTCGTCACCTCTACGTGAAGTCCAAATCAGCTTCCGCTGCTAATTCTCGAGAACCCAAATATACAAAATAGCTTCATACAAGCTACATCACCAAATGGCGGCGCCACCACTACTGCCTACGTACCCTTTGCCCAAGGGATCGAGCCTCTCATAGTTTATTCAAATGAGCTCCACCGAGCTCAACCAACTTTCTTCTTTGCAATAACGAACCCAACTGGCCGAGTCATATGGACCTCATCAACATGATATACATGCTTCTTTACAACCCACCTTCATGGATTCCCTTTGGTTCCTCTAGCCGCATCTAAACCATCTTTTCAACATGCTAAGCATTCATATCGACTACTTGATCTCCACCCGGTGTCACGATCGATGGAATCCCAGACGATACTTAACCAACTGGACAATGTGGAGTAGCATCAACCTCCACCGCTGCGATACTTCTGACTTGATCTTCATTGTCTCCACCTGCTAGGAAACATTAGGCTTTACAACTGAAACCTCATCCAATGTGATACGTCTGCTCAAGATAAACCCTCTGTTTTTTGAACCTTATAACTTGTAGCCTTTTTAAGTCTTTTTTGTATCCTAAAAACACCATTTTATTCACCTTACAGTCCGATATGTCTTTCTTGACATCAATATAGGCCACACAACCAAATACTCTAAGTGAACCATCATCACGAGCAGCTCCATCTGACCCAAAGAAGTTTTTCCTTCTATCACAGTCATCGATAGCCTGTTCAAGAGATGACTAGCATACACAATCGTCTCAGCTCAAAATGATTTGTCCAACGATGCATTAGACAACAAATAGCGAACCTTTTCCAGCAAGGCACGGTTCATCTCTTTAACTAAACCATCTTTTCTATTTGTGAAGTGGATAACAAGATCATTGTTCTGACCAAATTGCAGGAAAGAATTATTGTAACCCCTGCTCACTTATGTACGTATCACAGTATGAGTACCTGATATGGCGTACAAAGTTGATTTGACCTTTCTGCTAGTCAGATTGAGCCAATTTCAGTTTCAGATATTATTTTCTAATATTTTAGATTTTTCAAAATTTTCAGAAATTTAAATTTCTGAAAATTTTGAAAAATCTCCTAAGTCGGTGTCGCCGATACTGATAATCGGCTCTATGATTTTTAATTCACAAACGGAGTTAAATTTTAAGAATCTATTTTACCTTGCATCTTAGAATCATATTAGTAATGTTATGTATTTTTTGGGATTTTCTGCATTTATCAAAAATCCGGCCAAACCGGTGTTGCCCATTATCGGGCGATACATTTCAGGATTTTTAACTTGCAAACCGGACAATATTTATAGAATCTGATTTCACATTCCGCCTTCCTATAATATTTTCTATTTTACAGAATTTTTGGGAACTGTTCGAAACTAGTCAATTTTTGACCCAATTAAACTATTTATTAAATAATATTAAATAAAATTACTTCTTCTTTTCGTCTTCTCCATTTCTCTGGATTTTTCCACCGCCTTTCCTCCACTGCCATTCCACCGCCTCTCTCTCCCCTCTAAATAAAACCTCTCTTTTTCTCTCTTCTTTTTATCTCTCTCCATCTCTCTCTCTCTCTCTCAGGCTCTTTCTCTCTCTTTCCTTTCTTCCTCACTCTCTCTTTTCCCCCTCTCTGTTCAAGCCCGGTGGGGGCCTGACCGTGGCCTGTAGCTCGGCCAGATCGCCGGCAACCCGGGTTGGCGCTGGTCGCGCCCCAGCCCAGGCGCCACCCTTTCTCTTTCCTTTCTTTCCCTTCTTCTTCTTTTCTTTTTCTCCTTCTTCTTCTTCCTCGCCTGTTCTTCTTCTCTTCTTCTTCTTCTTCTTCTTTCTCCCTCTTTCTCCATCTCTTTCTCTCTCCCTCTCTTTCGCTCTCTGGGAGTCGCCGCCGGCGGGACGAAGCCGCCGCCGGCGGGGCGACGCCGGCAAGGCTGGGCTGGCCGCCGCCAGCCCCTGCCCCCTCCTCTCTCTCTCTCTCTTCTCTCTCTCTCTCTCTCTCTCTCTTCTAATGGGTTTAAACCCAATAGCCTAACATCAAACTCGTTACCCAATAAACCCATTTACCCATTATACTTAAGTTACGGGTTTGGTATTGGATCCAAACCCGACCCGTAAGAGCCCAAACCCGCATCCAAAACACAATAAAGGTAATTTTTCGTAAAACCCTCTGTTAAATAATACTTATTACATTTTAATTCTTATTTATTACATATTTAACCCAATTCTATTACTTTTAGTGTTTGGGCGATATCTGGAGCATCCGGACTCCGAATTGGACAATCCTGGAACCGTTGCGATCGTGGGAAAGAGAGCTACTTTCCCATGGCTAGTTAGTGAGTATTTTATTATATAAATTCTATTTTATTGTGTTTAATGAAATTGATTGATTACCTTATTTAATAAATCTTGATGATAGGTAAAGCGTTATAAATATTGTTTCATAAAATGCAGTTATTAATAAATCACTGTAATTAGACCATACATGATTATTCATACAATATAAGCGATAACATAATTATAATTTATTTTAGTTCTTGAGTTATTATACATAGATGATATGTCTAAAGATCAAGATTCATAAGTTAATAATTTTATAAATAACATAGCCGATAAATTGATAATTAAATAGATAATATATATAATAATAATTTTTGATGTCTATCCTATTGTAATCAATATTGTAATCATTATGATAAATAAAATCTCTGGCATTCGATTATGTGGTACAGCCACCGCACCAACCTACTGACAACACTGAGACGCTACCCTTGTATCTCTAGTACATGCATTCCAGTTACACGGACACTCCAGAGCATGGGACAGGGGACACTATTAGTGCACGTGGATATCTGTTTTACTGAACACTGTTATTGTATGTACTTGTAGACATATCACATATATTCAGTAGTGCACCTATATGATTAGTTTAAGCATATCTCACCATTACACAGATACTATTACACGTGACACCATTTATGTCTTCTTCACGCTTCACTGATACATGGATACACCATTTCACTATATACTGTCAGTGCACATATTTGTATCATTGTTCCCTAGATACTCGATGCACAGTTACTTCATGATCTTACTCCACTGTTATATAGAGTCACCGGTCTACCTGTATTGATTGTCTATTTATTCTTGTTATATAGATCATGGTTTATATGATTGCTATATGCATATTCATGTATTCCCATTACATGATTATTTCCCGTTACTGATATTGATATTCCTGTTACTGGATACGCGAGCTGTTGATATGCGATGTGTGAAATCCCACATCTATTGTTCCCGTTTCCCGTTATCTTGTTCTATGCTATCAACAGAGCTTATGTCCTATTATCATGTTACATGTACCATGCATTGTACTTGTTCTTATTACGCTGTGTACTTTAAATATAATAAAGATAACTTGGGGATGGGGGAGACTTGACAATTGATTAGATCTTATCGGGTGGATGTACTGGATCCATATTTATCCAACTGCAGGGGATGGTAGTGCTGCCTACTGATTGTATATAGCTCCATGAGCTCCCGTTTCTTGTTGCGTGCTCCCTCTTAACGGAGGGCCCTGGTCTCAGCAGCCAGGGTTCGTTTAAGGCCGTTGTCCCGGTATGCACGGGATACACCCACCTGACTAGAGCTTCTCGACCATTGGGTTTTCAGTTAACATAATAAAACGATATAAACAATAATAATGTCGGGAACACTTATTATTTGGTCACTCTCTCGTTTGGATAATGGCAGTCGTATGTCATGTCCGGATGGGTTCGACTAGAGTGCGGGCTCCAGTATAAACTGTCAGTGGTATGGGACACTGGAAGAGATTGATTAAAATACCAGGTGGTACTGATTGTTATTATTGTATAAATCACCTGATATGCTCGACACATGTATCTTATTCTCCCTTTCTATTTGTTGCTTTTCTTGATATTTTATCCACTATCATGTCACATGTATACCTTGTTACATTTTCTGATATTTGTTACACTCCATGTGGTCACACACTATTGATGTACATGTATACTTTGCATTGTTATATGCTGCTTTATGTATACCTTGCAGACATCATTACTGTATATCCACAACACAGTAGTATGGTTATGTTGCATACTGCACATCTCCATATTCATGTCTATCACGTCACCACTATATAACATTATTTATTCTATAAAACTGGAGACTACTGTAGACATGACCCGATGATAACATGCTATGTGGTGATGGTATTAAAAGACGATATTTATGTTTCTACTGATTACTAAATTCCTATTATGGTATTACTGATACATAAACATGTATTATAATTGCTATTGTACTTGTATTACTATAATACATATTACTGCCTCCTTCATTTTATCACTCACTAGGTCACTTTCTGAAGACCCTGGGTTTGCGTGCCCAGGTTGAAGATCCGAGTTATCGTATTGTCAGATAGTTCATTGGATTCACATAGGAGACTCATCATCGATACCATTCATAGGTATCTTTATTATTTAATCTTTATTTCCTTCTTTATCCTTATTTATATATCTCTCATGATCACTAACCTCTTTCTGCAGGTATTTTTGTACTTATTTAATACTGAAACTCTTGTGTATATGGAGGTTATTTCCTGTACTGAGGCTTAGCGTATGTACGTGAGGGTATCTCCACCCTGTGTATGTACGTCGCCATAACGTCCCTGTACCTGTGGGATCGGGGCGTTACATAGTGGTATCAGAGCATAGGTTCAACCTGGTGTGAGTAACCACCTGGGTTAATGCTCGGACTCTTACCAACAGTATAATCAGATGCAGATTAAAACTCATCTGTATCTGAATTAGGCGATTCCAGCGACGAGTACAAGAATACAATGTCATTGACAATTCATTCCTTGACTCTTTTATATTCCTTAATTACAGTTGTCAACCAGATATCTGATTTTCTCATTTTCTCTTCATCCTATTGCTTCCAAATTTGTTAGCTTTAGTTCAATACACTAATTCTCCACCCCGAGTTCATTATAGATATCAGAGTGTGCAGCAAAAGCGTCGCGTGCCCGTAACATTTAGACTTTGGGGATGTACATATTGTTCTCCCACCTGAATTGAAATTTTGAGGACGAAATTTTTGTAAGTTAGGGAGTATTGTAACCCCCTACTCCCTGATGTACGTATCACAGTATGGGTACCTGATACGGCGTACAAAGTTGATTTGACCTTTTTGCTAATCAGATTAAGCCAATTTTAGTTTCAGATATTATTTTTTAATATTTTAGATTTTTCAGAATTTTTTGAAATTTTTCTGAATTATTTTGGAAAATCTCCGAAGTCGGTGCGACCGATACCGATAATCGGCTCTACGATTTTTAATTCACAAATGGAGTTGAATTTTGAGAATCTGCTTTCACCTTGTATCTTAGAATCATATTAGCTATGTTATGATATTTTTTGGAGATTTTTCTGTATTTATCAAAAATCCGGCCAAGCCGGTGTCGCCCATTATCGAGCTATACATTCCAGGATTTTTAACTTGCAAACCGGACAATATTTCTAAAATCTGATTTCACTTTCCTCCTTCGTGTAATATTTTCTATTTTACAAAAGTTTTGGGAATTGTTTGGAACTAGTCAATTTTTGACCCAATTAAACTATTTATTATAAATAATATTAAATAAAATTACTTCTTTTCTTCTTCTCCATTTCTCTGGCTTTTTCCACTACGTTTCCTCCACCACTATTCCACCGCCTCTCTCTCTCCTCTCTAAATAAAATCTCTTTCTTTCTCTCTTCTCTTATCTCTCTTCATCTCTCTCTTTCTCTTCCTTTCTCTCAGGCTTTTTCTCTCTTCCTTTCTTCCTCGCTCTCTCTCTCTCTCTCTCTCTTCCCCTTCTCTGTTCAAGCCTGTTGGGGGGCCTGACCTTCGCCTGCAGCTCAGCCAGGTCGCCAGCAACCCGGGCCGGCGCTGGCCGCGCTCCAGCCCGGGCGCCACCCCTTCTCTCTCCTTTCTTTCCCTTCTTCTTCTTCTTCTTTTCTCTCTTCTTCCTCTCATGTTCTTCTTATCTTCTTTTTCTATTCTTCTTCTTTTCTCCCTCTCTCTCCATCTCTCTCTCTCCCTCTCTCTCGCTATCTTGGAGTCGGCGGGGGGCGGTACGGAGCCGCCGCCGGCGGGGTGACGCTGGCGGGGCGGAGCTGGCCGCCGCCGCCCCCTGCCTCGCTCTTCTCTGCTCTCTCTCTCTCTCTCTCTCTCTAATCTAATGGGTTTAAACTCAATAGCCTAACATCAAACCGTTACCCAAAAACCCATATACTTAAGTTACGGGTTTGGGAATTAATCCAAACCCGACCCGTTAAGAGCTCAAACCCGCATCCAAAACACAATAAAGGTAATTTTCGTAAAACCCCCCTGTTAAATAATAATTATTACATTTAATCCTTATTTATTACATATTTAACCCATTTTATTACTTTAATGTTCGGGCAATATCTGGAGCATCTGGACTCCGAATTGGACGATCCTAGAACCGTTGCGATCGTGGGAAAGAGAGCTACCTTCCCATGGCTAGTTAGTGAGTGTTTTCTTTATAAATTCTATTTTATTATGTTTAATGAAATGATTGATTACCTTATTTAATAAATCTTGATGATAGGTTAAAGCGTTATAAATATTGTTTCATAAAATGCAGTTATTAATAAATCACTGTAATTAGACCATACATGATTATTCATACAATATAAGCGATAGCATAATCATAATTTATTTTAGTTCTTGAGTTATTATACATAGATGATATGTCTAAAGATCGAGATTCATAAGTTAATAAATTTTATAAATAACATAGCCAATAAATTGATAATTAAAATAGATAATATATATAATAATAATTTTGTGATGTCTATCCTATTGTAATCAATACTGTAATCATTATGATAATAAAATATCTGACATTCGATTATGTGGTACAGCACCCGTACCAACCCACTGACAACACTGAGACGCTACCTTTGTATTTCTAATACATGCAGTCTAGTTACACGGACACTCTAGAGCATGGGACAAGGGACACTATTAGTGCACGTGGATATCTGTTTTGCTGAACACTTTTATTGTATGTACTTGTAGACATATCACAAATATTCAGTGGTGCACCGATAGATGATTAGTTTAAGCATATCTCACCATTACACAGATACTATTACACGTGACACCATTTATGTCTTCTTTATAATCACTGAACATGGATACACCATTTCACTATATACTGTCAGTGCACATATTTGTATCATTGTTCCCTAGATACTCGATGCACAGTTACTTCATGATCTTACTCCACTGTTATATAGAGTCACCGGTCTACCTATATTGATTGTCTATTTATTCTTGTTACATAGATCATGGTTTATATGATTGCTACATGCAAATTCATGTATTCTCGTTACATGATTATTTTCTGTTACTGATATGATATTCCCGTTACTGGATACATGAGCTGTTGATATGCGATGTGTGGAATCCCACATCTATTGTTCCCGTTTCCCGATTTTGTTCTCATGCTATCAACAGAGCTCAGGTCCTGTTATCATATTACATGTACTATGCACTGTAGTTGTTCTTATTACGCTGTGTACTTTAAATATAATAAAGATAACTTGGGGATGGGGGAGAGTTGACGATAATTAGATCTTATCGGGTGGATGTACTGGATCCATATTTATCCCACTACAGGGATGGTAGTGCTGCCTACCGATTATATATAGCTCCATGAGCTCCCATTTCTTGTTTCGTGCTCCCCTCTTAGCGGAGGGCCCTGGTCTCAGCAGCCAGGGGGTCCGTTTAAGGCCGTTGTCTCGGGTATGCACGGGATACACCCACCTGACTAGAGCTTCTCGACTATTGGGTTTCCAGTTAACATAATAAAATGATATAAATAATAGTGACGTCGGGAAACATTTGTTATTTGGTCACTCTCTCATTTGGATAATGGTAGCCATATGCCATGTCCGGATGGGTTTGACTGGAGTGCGGGTTCCAGTATGAATTGCCAGTGGTATGGGACACTGGAAGAGATTGATTAAAATACCAAGTGATACTGATTGTTATTATTGTTTAAAACACCTGACATGCTCGACACATGTATCTTATTCTCCCTTTCTATTTGTTGTTTTTCCTGATATTTTATCCACTTTCATGTCACTTGTATACCTTGTTACATTTCCTGATATTTGTTACACTCCATGTGGTCACACACTATTGATGTACATGTGTATTCTGCATTGCATATATGTACTTTATGTATACCTTGCAGACATCATTACTGTATATGCACAACACAGTAGTATGATTATGTTGTATATTGCATATCTGCATGTTCATGTCTATCATGTCACCACTATACAACATGTATTATATATATTATCATGCTTGTACTATAATAAATATTACTGCCTCCTTCATTTTATCACTCACTAGGTCGCTTTCTGACGACCCTGGGTTTGTGTGCCCACGTTGGAGATCCGAGTTATCGTATTGTCAGATAGTTCATTGAATTCACATAGGAGACTCATCATCGATACCATTCATAAGTATCTTTATTATTTAGCCTTTATTTTTTCTTTATCCATATTTCATATCTCTCATGATCACTAATCTCTTTCTGCAGGTATTTTTGTACTTATTTAATGTGGAACTTTTGTGTATATGGAGGCTATTTTCTGTACTGAGGCTTAGCGTATGTACGTGAGGGTATCTCCAACCTGCGTATGTACGTCGCCATAACGTCCCCGTACCTGCGGGATCGGGGCGTTACAGTCATTATACTCCTCAAAATGATCATACCGGAGAGCACCTTGATCTTTCTACTTGTCAGATTTTCCATTAGCTCCTTCCACTTCACCAACACTCTAGGGCTTCAACTATTTGTCTCATCGAGTATACCCAACAACGTCTAGAATAATCATCTACAATATAGACTAAGTACCTATGGCCTCCAAGTGATGCGGTCTTGGTAGGACCCCAAAATCCACGTGAATCAACTCAAGAAGACCATGCAAATTGTGAGTATCAGTTCCGAATTTCACCTTTTTCTTCTCTCAGACTATTGTCATGTGCTTCAAATGGTAGGTCGATGCACCTCCCAATGCTAGATCATACTTCAAGCCACCTTGTCCAAATCTACTGTGCCATGATCTGGTAGAATCGCCATTCAACTGTCCTGAAGACGTCAATCCAATAACTGCACTACCCATCAAGTAGTACAAATTGTTGCATCAAATGCTCTTTAAAATAACCAACGAGCCTCTAGACATCTTGAGAACGCCTTCTTCAAGAGTCCTTTGAGGCCCTCCACTTTCAAAGCTCTAACTGAGATTATATTCTTCGTTATACTATGAATATACATCGTGATACGAACTGTACCTCTACCAACCAACCGGCATGTATGATCATCTCTCATGGACATCAAACCACCATCCAACTCCTCAAAGCTGGCAAACAACTCCCTTTTAGGACAAATGTATAAGTAGAGACCGTATTAATATTCACTAGACACATCTGAATGACAACCTAATGGTGTGATGAAAGTGAATAGCAAGAAGAGTCAGAATCATTACCATCTGACTTCACGACATTGGCCTCTAATCGTGACTGCTTCTTCGACTTATTGAGTTTTAGACAATCACTTTTTCCAATGTCCTTTCTCTTTATAGAAGGTACACTGATCCTTTTCTAATCTGTGATTATCAACCATGGGCTTCTAATTAGATTTTTGCTGATTTTCTCTTCTTCGGTTTGGATTATTTCCTCTCGTGGTTAATACTTCTGTCGATGTGTCACTCGTAGAACACTCTTGTCATTTCTCCTTAATTCAAGGTTCACAAGAGCAGCGGTCACCTCACTGTATCTAAGGGATGTCTTCCCATTGATCAAGGTAAGCACAAATGTACTCATATCCCTCATCGGGGAGAGACTCAAACAATATCAACGTTTTGCCTTCATTCTCGATCACTACATTCAAATTTGTCAAATCCGTGAGAAGCTTCACGTAGTTGTTGATGTGATCACTAATGGAGTTCCACCCTTCAACTGGGAACGGTAAAGTTTCCTCTTCAAATGCAAGCGGTTCTCGATACTCTTCGTCAAGTACTTGCTTGTTAGAATCTCCCAAATCGACTTCGCGAAGTCTCATTTATTACATCTTACTTTAGATCCTATGTTAAGAAAGACCTAGTGACGCCACATGCCATTCATCTTCTTCTAAACTTTCTCAACTACATCTGTCTCTCTTTAAAACTCAAGAGTATCCTCTAAATTCTGTGCATTCAGCGTATCCATTACTTCGCATCTCCACAATTCAAAATTATTTGTGCCATCAAACTTCACCACAATTATCTTCATGTGATGAAAATTCTGAATGTTCTTTCCTACAAAAGAATCACTCCTACTGAATGTTTCTCTGGTTATTGTAACGCCCGATCCGTAGGTACGGGGACGTTATGGCGACGTACATACGCGAGGTGAATACCGCTCACGCGTACGTTAAGCCTCAGTACAGTACATTATCTCTATATAGTCATGAGGTCCAGCATGAAATAAGTACAAGAATACCTGCAGAAATAGGTCAGTGATCATAACAAATATGAAAAATAGGGACAGATAATATAACAGAAATAAATGCCCAAGATACCCTATGAATAGGCAGATGAGGAATATCCTATGTCACGCCAAGGGTACTTTCTGCTACGCCGAGGAACTCAGATCTCAATCTGGGCACGCAAACCCAGGGTCGTCAGAAAGCGACCTAGTGAGTGGTAAAATGAAGGAGGCAGTAATATATACATAATAATACAAGCACGATACTAATATATAATACATGATGGGGACTAGTGATATCAATAATAAGGATATATAAACAGTTAGAAATAGATAAACATGAAGCAATGCAAATATAGAAACATGCCGTCCTTTATTACCATCATTACCTAACGGTTACCATCGGGTCAGGTCTATAGTCGTGTCCAGTTTATCGAATAAATGGTGACGTGATAGAGATGAACATGGTAGTGATGTAAAATGAACATGCAGGTAGGCATATGCAATATGAACATACAGGTGGGCCTATGCAATGTAATCACTATATGGTGTGGTGTATATACAGTAATGATGTCTACTATACAGAAAGCATAATATATACAATACAGTACATGCGTTGTATGTCATTACAGAAAGTATAACATATGCCAGCTAAAGTAAAAAGTATACAGGTAACAGGATATCAGATAGAATAACATGAACAATAACAAGATAGCATATATGTACCAGGCATGTCATATGATTTATACAATAGTAGCAATCAGTACACCTGCTATTTTAATTACTCTATTCCAGTGTCCCATACCACTGGCAGTTCAGACTGGAGCCCGCACTCCAGTCGAAACCCATCGGACATGGCCTACGGGTACCATTATCCAACGAGAGAGTAACCAAATATAAGTGTTCCCGATCACTATTGTGTATACTGTTTTATTTTGTTAATTGGAAACCATGGTCGAGGAGTTCTTATCGGGTAGTGTATCCCGTGCATACCCGGGATCACGGCCTTTATCAAACCCCTGGCTGCTAGGACAGAGCCCTCCGCTAAGAGGGGAACAATAATCAAGTAACAATAGCTCATGGAGCAATTGGTAGGTAGCACTACCATCCCCTGCAGTGGGAGAACAATATGGATCCAGTACATCACCGATAAGATCTAATCAACCGTCAAGTCTCCCCCATAACCCAGTTATCATTATGATCTGATATGTCAAGTATCCAAAGTAACAAGAACAATAACAGTACATGATACGGGTAACATGATCACTGGACCAGAGCTCTGTTGATTGCATTAGAACAATATAACGGGAACAATATAACGGGACACAGAAACAATACACGGGAACAATAGCTGTGGGATTCCCACATATCGCATATCAACAGCTCTCATGTCCAGTATCAAGAATATCCATATCAGTACCAAGAAACAATCATATAACATGATACGGTAACATGGCACAATAATACATGTATGATACACTGTGATCCAATGACAGAAGATAGAAACTACATATGCATGTACACTGTGCGGTGAGCTTATGTAGCAGTGATGTCTGTGTAACAAGTATCCATGTAACAATGAGAGTAATAATATGAAACGCAGTA
>JAVJIF010026222.1:0-54160 GCA_038442645.1 Agave tequilana
GATCAAGCTTTCAATCTTCCAACCTTTTCTTGTTCTATTGTATTATTTTCTTTAAGCTTTTACTTTCTTATATTTAATTTCTACAATGAATTGTCGCTTGTTCTCTATCCCATGTCTAACTAATTCATTAACATGACTAACTAACTTTTAATTTTACTAACTACTAACTCTTGGGTGATTGCTAACTTATATGAATCATTAGATGCTTTATTCTTTTTAGTCTTGCAAATTACAAGTCTATCTTACCCCCAATGAAGATGAGTTACTTTTTATTCTTTGCAAATGCTATGTTTCCCTCCATATGATTCATGTGAGCCTCACTTAGAGCCTTGTCTTTAGAATAAATGCCTTGATGGAACATGAAGATGGAACACTTCACTATGCTAATGACTATATTATAAGTTTCTTATTTCATGCTCGCTTGATTATAGCTTTGATGGACTAATGAATCTTGCATGTTTTCTTAGCATCCTTAAGAGTGACTATCCTTGTTCCATTGTTAAAAATCTATTTAGGGAGCCAATGATTCAAGGAGGCAACTAGTCTAGCCTAGATGAGAAACATCCTTGACATGGGACAATACAAGGACTTGGCAAAGCAAGACATACCATTGTCGATGAATCAATATGAGGCATGCATCACCCATTGAGAGTAGTAAGTTAGTAAATTAGAATGTTAGTTAGTCATGGCTTTTCTTTCTATCATACTTTAAAAACCCTCTTCTATAAATTTTCTCTTTTCAAATATCTCCGTTTTTCTTCCATCATTATTATCGTTTCTTTCTTTCCTCTACAAAACCCACAAAGATTTTCCACTCACTTTCTACATTGTTTTGGCTTTCATTTCTTAAACAAAGAAGAACCTTCGTTTTTCTTCACGAAAATTTCAATATAAAAATCTTGAATACTTCTATTGCTAACCCTCCCTGTGGATACGACCCGTCCTAGCTTATGATACGAACGGTGATTTGGAAGGAGTAAAGTAAACCTACATATTCATTCAGAGTTTTTGATCATCGGTACATGGACATCAATGGTTTACTCTAAACCCTTTCTCAATACAATTAATCCTTCGGAACAATTTTTGGCGCCGTTGCCGGGGAGGGTAACGTTTTTTATTGTTTTTGGAACTAAAATGAATTTTTTCTTCTCTGTTGCAGGTTACAGGTTAGGGAAAACAAGAAACAACGCTTGTAGTAATATATAAGTAGTATTGGACCTCTGTTCTAGAAAGCAGAGACCAAGTACCTATTGGCCCGAAGGCCCTCCACTCTAGTTTTGATGATGATTAACTCATGTAGTTATATTTACTAATATTCTTGTGATTTTAAGTTTCAGATCATTTAGCAAGATATTAGTTGGTGATTAGCTTCAACAAGGAGTTTAGAAGCTTTTCATGGTGATTCCGGTGCCCAAGCATCAAGATCATACTTTTGAACTCGGAGGATCACGGTTTGGGATCGAGTCGACTTGAAGATGAAGATCGTCAAGAAGACTTAGGTATCCATAGTTTAGTGCGTTTAGATCCATGTGTAAAGATAAGAATAGTTGATATGCTCAAGTGCACAACACACACGTTTTATTGGTTTTTCGGTTTTTTTAGTTTAACCGATATTTGTTTTCATGAATAGTTGATCAAAACAAGTTTAAATGGTTTATATGTATGGTAGATGTATTCTATATATACATGCATGCTTAAACTTCTTATACAAACTTATTTTGACTTTCCTATTCATGTATTGAAAAATACAAGTTTGATAAAATAGAAGTTTTGGTTTTTGGTAAAATTTCCAAGACATCAAAAAGAGTTCTAAATGTTTAATATTGTCTTGAAATTTTTATCACAAGTTTGTATTTCAATATAAAATATTAAAACAATTTTTATCGAATTTCAAGAAGAGATAAAAGAATTTTTAAATTATTTTTACCCAGTTTCTGACCGAGACTGTGGCTGACAAGCCAGGTCGGTCGACCGCACGGTCGACTGCACTAAGGGCCGGTCGACTGACGTGCACAGCTTTGTGCACGTCTGGCAGCACAGTGTGCCGGTCGATCGGGCGGTCGACCGGACCAGAGAGCAGTGCTCTCTGTATCTGGGCGGTCGATCGGGCGGTCGACCGGACCAGAAAGATGTGCTCTCTGTATCTAGGCGGTCGACCGGGCTGCTCTAACGGTCATAAATATGACCGTTGGCGGTCGACCGACCGGTCGACCGCCAGCCTGTCAGGCTGACAGATCAGCCTAACGGCTATATTTTGGAGAGGCCTATAAATACCCCATTTCTTGGGGGTTTTAACTAAGATTTTAAGAGCAAAAATTACAGAGTTTCTTTAGTGTTTTAAACAAGTTTTCAAAATAGTTTTTGTGCCAAAAAGATTCATTAATTTATTTTAAAGCGTTTTGTTCATTTCAAAGAAATTAGTTTTTTTTTTTTGGGAATTAGTTTCTTGTTCTTCATTTCTATATCAATTTGGTATTTTTCAAGAGATTTTCTTTGATCAAAACACTTATTTTCCACACTTGAACTTATCATCTATCCTATTCTATTAGGATCATTGTTTGTGGAAAAGAGGGGTTGTTTGTGGTTGAAATACACCACTTGTTGTAAACCCTCATTTGTTGGTTGCTCCCTCTTTGGTAGAGGTTGAGGTTGTGGATTTGGATTGTGGTTTGCTCCCTCTTTGTTAGAGGTGGAGATTGGTGTTTGCTCCCTCTTGTGTGAAGTAGAGCTTGGTGTTTGTAACCCTCTTCGGTAGAGGTGTTTGTGGTTGTTTGGTTACGGGCCTACCCCTCAGTTGTGAGGTGGTGTTTGAGAGAGGAGTTTGGTACTCCTAGAGTTGTAACAAATCCTCCTCGGTGGAGGTTCCCTCGGTGGGAGTTAGTGGATTGGAAATCCTTCACGGTGGTGAAGGCAGGGATGTAGAGCTAGGGGCTCGAACCTCGAAACATATCTTTGCCTTTGGGTTTGATCCATTGACTCTCAACTCTCTCTCTCTTTATTTTGTGCAAAGCATCATAATCATTCATATCATATATATTGCTTGTGTTGTGCCTTGCATATATTCATATTGTCTATTCATCTTATATGCTTGGTTGTTTGTGTGTGCCTCACTTATACTTAACCACAAGAGCTTCATATAGCACCTTAACCCTTATCTAGGGGAATCAAGAGGAGTTAGTCCAGAGCCCTTCACCGGAATTCGGCTACACTTGTTGGTTGTATTAAGTGTGTTACAAAATTGTTTTAAGCTTCCGCATTTAGTTTATTAGATTAGCATATCACCTATTCACCCCCCTTCTAGGTGATTTCAGTACCCACTGGATTGCCACGTTTCCTCGGCTCTGGTCCGGATCCACGGCAAAAAGGAGTTCACTACTGAGTGGTTTTGTGCAGTGCTGCTTGCTTTGCAAAAATATAATTTTTTGCAAACTTTATTTCTTATATGCCATCACCAGGAGCCTGCTAATAAACCAACAGTAAAACATTTGTTGAAAAGTTTAAAAATTGATTAGACGCTTGCATTTTAGATACATGTCTTTTCAATTCATTTACTTTATTGTTGAAGAGTGCTAGAGCAAAGTACGCTCGCATTGCATTTAGAATAGGACTCATCTCTGGGTTGATTTACATCGCTTTGAGTGAATCTTGTTTGCATATCTTGTACACTTGCACAAATTGATCTTAAGGGCACCACCCAATAACAAGATAAGGTGGGGATTTAATCACCCTTCCTTGGCCAAAAAATCAGATTCCAAGCACTCACAATCCCAAACTTTTTAATAAAATTGATAGACGTGGCCCCTAGGGACATCCGGACTCGTAAAGAGATCAGCTGAGGTTGGAAATTATTTTTTACTCACACTCTAGTCAAATCAGTGTCTAAGGTTGGGGATTGAGGGGCGAAATCCCGAAGGCTGGTGGTTTGGCTTAATTAGGCCCGTCGCTTCTGCGCGGATACCTCCCACCAATCTTGCCCCCACCTGGCTGATTAGCTGTGGTCTGACTCGAGCAATAACCTTCTTCGGTTCATCGAACAGTTAGGAGTCGTCTAGGTTCCGATATCCTAGATAGCTTGTGATGTTTTTCCTTTTTCTTGTTTGTTATTTTTCTTTTTTCGCCTGATTGCTTGGTGAACGTTGTCTATGATTGTGCATGCAAGAGTGGTATCAGCACCCAGTTTCAGCAAGACTTGTTAGGACTTCTACACTTGCACAAACACCATTTCTTGACACAATTCCAATCATGGCTAACAATACTTCTCTCCAAGATAAGTTCTACCCTATTCGCACTTCACTTCCTTCATGCATTCTTTTACCCGAAGCAAATGGAAACAATTTTGAGCTTAAACCACAATTCATAAATACTCTCCCTAGATTTCATGGCCTAGAATTCAAGAACGCATATTTCTTCATTCGTGAGTTTGAAGAAGTGTGTTTGATGATGAGAATTCCCCAACTGGGGGAAGACGCTGTTAGATTAAGGTTCATTCCCTTCGCGCTTAAGGATATAGCTAAGAAGTGGCTATACAATCTGCCTGCCAGTTCTATCTCGACATGGGATGAATTTGTCAAAGTCTTTCTTAAGAAATTCTATACCATTCGTAAAATGGCCTTCATCAGAAAAACATAATGCAGTTTAAGCAGGAATCAAGTGAACCATTTTGGGAGTATTTTGAACAGTTTAATGATTTACTAGCCCAATATCCTCATCAGGGCATAGATAAGTGGCGACAGTGCCAAATTCTCTATGACGGACTAGATTACCAAACTAAGACACTCTTCGAGACTATGTGTCAAGAGGAATTTTTAAAGAAAGATGAGAACCAGGGTTAGGATCTCTTTGAAGCTTTAATAGAAAAACCCATTCAGTAGGAGTCTTGCCCTGAGAAAACCAATCCCACCACTTCCAGGGCTAGTATGCATTTGATTGAATCCTCTATAGCTGCCGAGGCAAAGATAACTCAATTGATGAAAAGGATATAACTGCTCAAGGCTAGGGAACTAAATTCTGTGAATCAGGTCAACACACCACCTGTGATCAACCCGGGTTGTACCTACTACAATGCTCTTAACCACCTGTTTGAGGAGTGTCCCGTCTACCAAGCTCAAATGTACCCTGAGAATATGAATGCAGCATACACCAGACCTAACTACAAATCATACTCCAAAACATACAACCCAGGATGGAGGAACCATCTAAATCTCTCTTGGAGTTAGTCTGGTCATGAGCAACCAAGACAATCATTTCCACACCAATATCCTGCTCAGTCTCATCAACCCAGTTTCCACCAGAGTCCACCAAATTTCCAAACAAACTTCCAACATAACTTCTAGCCCACATATCAGCAACAACAAATACAAAATCATCCTGAAAAAAATTATCAGATTTGGAAAGAATGATTGAAGCCTTATCTAAAACCCAGGCCACAATGATGAACACCCATAATCAGGCTATCAATAGGTTAGAGGTTCAAATAGGTCAACTAGCTAGCTCATTAAATGAAAGACAAAAGGGAACATTGCCAAGCCAGCCAGTACCCAATCCTAAGAACCCCTTCCCTATTCAAGAAGCTGAAGACACAGGTCCAAGTCAGTATAATGTTGTTCATATTTTGAGATCTGAAAAGCTGATAAACAATCAGGTTTCTAGTCATCCGATTCTGAATAAATCAGTGTCAACATCTCATGTTCTAGTACACACCAAATAAAAATGATCCATCCTCAAGTTCACAACCTTCAACCTCCAAATCACATAATAAAGACAAAGCAGATGAGCAACCATACGAGCCTATTATACCATTCCCTAATAGGCTAGCAAACTAAAAGACGAATGCTCAAATGGATAAAATAAGAGAAATGTTTAACCAGGTTCAAATCAATGTACCCCTTCTTGATGCCATACAACAAGTCCCCTCATATGCCAAGTTCTTAAAAGATATGTACACTAAGAAAAGGAAAACAAATATCCCAAAGAAGGTCTTCCTTGCTTCTAATATAAGTGAGTTGCTAACTGGGTCAATTTCTGTGAAATATAAAGACCCAAGAAGTCCAACCATTTCTTGTATTATAGGACAGACCACGATAAATAGGGTGTTACTTGATCTAGGAGCCATCATTAATCTTCTTCCTTTCTCTGTGTATCAACAACTCAGGTTAGGCGACCTCCGTCCAACCAGAGTTACTATACAACTGGCTGATCGATCTGTAAAGATTACAAAGGGGGAGATTACAGATGTTCTTATTCGGGTTGGGAAATTCATTTACCCTGTGGATTTCATTGTTCTAGAGACCCAACCCGTACATAATCCAAAGCTCAGACACCTGTCATTCTAGGACGACCCTTCCTAGCCACTGCAAACGCAATCATCAACTGTAGAATGGATCAATCTGTCGAACTTTTGGAGATATGAAAAAGAGGTAAATGTTTTCCACCTAGGAAAACAACCTCGAGATTTGGAAAATGAGTCATTTGAAGTGAACTTAATCGAGGGATTAACAAGTAAACATGAAATGGAGATTGAATATGAGTCTGATAGAGAATTTGAATTGGAGTCTGATGACTTCAACCTTGATCAAAAAATTGAATCCACAGTGGAGTGGGCAACAGATGCCGCCCCTATCCTTCCCTTACACAAGGAACAACCATTGATAGATCAAGCTTCCTCTTCTAAGCTTAAGGTTCTTCCTAGTCATCTCAAGTATCAGTACTTGGGTGAGAAGGAAGCATTTTTCATGATAATTGCATCCCATCTTACGGAACAACAGGGAGAGAATCTTCTTGTAGTATTAAGGGAAAATCGAGAAGCCATTGGTTGGACCATGGCTGATATAAAGGGAATCAGTCCATCCATTATGCAACACCGGATTCATTTGACGGAAGATGCAAAACCTAAACGTGACCCACAACATAGACTAAATCCGATCATGCAAGTGGCTATTAGAGCTGAAATTTTGAAGCTATTAGACAATAGAATCATCTATCCGATATTCGATAGCCAGTGGGTTAGTCCAGTCCATGCTGTGTCAAAGAAAGCAGGGTTTACCGTGGTAGAAAACGATAAGAAAGAATTAGTACAAACTCGTTTTCCAATGAAGATTCGAGTCTGTATTGATTACCGAAAATTAAATGCTGCCACATGTAAAGACCACGTTCCCCTTCCATTCATAGATCAAATGCTCGAGAGACTAGCTGGACTCCTGGATGGATATTCAGGATACAATCAAATCCTTATCGCTCCCGAGATCAAGACAAGACTACCTTCACCTGTCCCTTTGGAACATTTGCATATCGAAGAATGCCCTTCGGTCTATGCAATGCTCCTGCAACGTTTTAACGTTGCATGCTTAGTCTTTTTTCCGACATGATGGAAATTTTTTTGGAGATTTTCATGGATGATTTTTCTATTTATGGTGATTCCTTTAAACAATGCTTGTACCATCTTAAGTTAGTTTTACAATGGTGCATGGAGAAAAACTTGACACTCAATTGGGAGAAGTATCACTTTATAGTAAAGCAAGGAATTGTCCTAGGGCATGAAGTTTCAAACAAAAGAATTGAGGTTGATAGATCGAAAGTAGAAGTTATAACAAAGCTCCCTGAGCTAAAATGCTTAAAAGGCATTAGATCATTTTTAGGGCACGATGGCTTCTATTGAAGATTTATTCAGGGGTTTAGCAAAATTGCTATACCTTTAACAAATCTCTTAGGAAAAGATGTATCCTTCAATTTTGATAAAGAGTGTCTACAAACTTGGGAGAGCTTAAACACAGACTTGTCTCGGCGCCAATAATCTCAGCGCCTGATTGGACTAGGCCTATTGAAATCATGTGTGATGCCTCCAATTATGCCATAGGCGCTATTCTCGGACAACGTAGTGATAACAAGCAAAACGTGATTTACTATGCTAGTAGGACGCTTAACGTGGCCCAACTAAATTACACAACAACTGAAAAGGAATTTTTAGCGGTTGTGTTTGCGTTGGAAAATTTTCGCCATACCTACTAGGATCTAAGACAACAATTTTCACTGATCACTCCGCCCTTAGATACTTAATGCAAAAGAAGGATGCAAAGGCCAGACTGATCGATGGATACTTCTTTGCAAGAGTTTGATTTGGAAATTAAAGACAAAAAGGGCGTTGAAAATGTGGTAGCCGATCACCTTTCGAGAATTCCAAATGCACGAATTGAGACTATACCTATCAATGAAAACTTTCTTGACAAACACATTTTTACGATGTGTAAAGAGCCCTGGTATACTAATATAGAAACTACCTTGCAACCGGGCAAACACCTTCAAATTGATCAGGTCAGGACAAGCATCGCTTTATGAAACAAGTACGGTTTTTCTTTTGAGATGAATCATATTTATTCAAATATTGCCCTGACCAGATAATTAGAAGGTGTCTTTCTGAGGATAAACATCATAGTGTATTGACATTTTGTCACGAGCTAGCTTGTGGTGGATACTTTGGTCCATGAAAGACTGCTGAGAAAGTCCTTCAGAGTGGGTTTTATTGGCCCACTCTCTTTAAGGACGCTTATACTTTCTGCAAGCTCTGTGCCAGATGTCAAATGACGGGTCGAATCACACATAGAGACATGATACCCCATACACTAATCCTTGAGGTAGAAATTTTTGATTTGTGGGGCATCGATTTCATGGGACCCTTCCCTCTGTCTTATGCAACCAATACATTTTGGTGGCCGTAGACTACGTTTCTAAATGGGCTTAAGCTATTTCGATTAGGACAAATGACAACCAAGTTGTCATCAAGTTTTTACTTGAAAGCATTATTCTCGCTTCGGAGCCCCCCGTGCGATAATTAGTGACAACGGGAGTCATTTCTGCAACTGGGCTTTTGAAGCCCTAATGCGAAAGTACTCTATCTATCATAAATTATCCACGGCTATCATCCTCAGACGAACGGGCAAGTGGAGGTCACCAACAGACAAATTAAACTGATATTGGAGAAAACTGTCGGACAAAATCGTAAGAATTAGTCCATCAAGCTCATTGATGCCCTAAGGGCATATCGGACCGCCTATAAGACTGTCATCGGTATGTCTCCATATCGAGTTATATTTGGAAAACCCTGCCATTTGCCTGTGGAGTTAGAGTATTGTGATATGTAGGCACTAAAACAGCTGAATTTGGACTTAGACAAAGCCGGTGATTTGAGAAAGCTACATATATCCGAGTTAGAAGAGCTACGAAATGATGCATACGATAACGCTCGGATATCTAAACACAGAGCTAAGCTTTTCCATGATAAATCAATTCATAGGAAAAATTGCCTCAGGACAAAAAGTTCTGTTGTACAACACTAGACTCCACCTTTTTTCTGGTAAACTAAAAACCAGGTGGTCAGGCCCATACGTTGTCCAGAACGTCTTTCCTCATGGTGCCATTGAAATTTTAGATCCCAAAGATGGTAACACTTTCGAAGTCAATGGTCAACGCCTAAAGCCATTTTTCACCACGGAGTCTGAGTCACACAATGTTATTGAACTGGGTCTTTGTGACCCAGTATATATATGACCACGTAATTTTACACTTTCCGGTGTCTCCTATACATCATGTTGGGACCTCCTTTGTAAAAAAAAAAGGGGACTTAGGTGCTAAATAGCACCTAGGTTTTTTATCTCTTCATACACTCCCTTTCCTTTTTAAATAACCTAGGGTTGTAAATTCCTAGTTTTCACTTGGGCAATTTGGGGATTTCGTCCTTCTCAGCTCCTTATAAATATCCCCCATCCCGTGTTCTCTTCATTACCTTAGTTTCAACCCCTGATCTGAAACACACACAGCCAGCGCCGCTCCCTAAATTTTTCTGAGCCCCTCTCTCCTCTATCCTATCGCATTTCCACGGCATCTGCTGTGCCTTTGCGGCCATCTAGAAGAACCTGGGCCACCGCCAAATTTCTCTGCAGACGCGGCAGTCTAAAGCCCCCCGATCTACCATCTACACATCTGCTACCATCACTAATTGCTCTCTGCAATCTCATTTAAGTTTTTCCCCAACATAGTCTGGGGGAGATTTGCGTATCCCTTCTCGTTGCTTCATATTATTCATCATGGGACCGTCTATTTTCCCTGAAAAGGATTTTGCAAGAATTCTTAGCGATGTTAACGGTTATGGTCATATATTTTAGATCGTATTCGCGCATGGGATTGACATAGATTAGTTTATGATAACTCTGATCACGAGTCTTACTATTGTCCTGAGCTCGTCAAACTTTTCTACAATTCTATAGATCCAGCATTTATCAATTTTCACACATACCAGATCTTGGTGCACATGCCCACTGGGGATATTATTATCACGCTTCCTCTGCAGAGGAACTCATACATGTCCCTTGCAACCCACATCATAGCGACCCCCTACCTTTAATCGATTACATGACTGTCATGGGGTCTCGCTGTACGGAACAAAATAGGGGGCTCAAAGCCAGTACTACATTTAGAAACATAAATTGCGTTGGTCGCTGGATTCAACGCAGCATTTTAGGGCTTGACCACACGACCTCCTTTAACAGGCCGGTGCTGCGACGACCTGATGACTCGGCAGCACACTATCTGTATTAATAAGATCATCCTTCATAGTATCATCACCAACTCCTCCCGCACACGCAGTGCAAAGTACTCGCACCCAGTTTTGATCACTCGTCTGTGTAGGACTTTCTTACTAGATGTAGTTTTTGACTCATATGATAGGGTGTTCGTTGGACAAGAGAGGTCGACTAGCTCTTACAATAGTTGTCTTCATGCGATCTGGACTCCTAGTGTCCAGTCCGAAAGTGTCCCTGTGGAGTCCTCTTCGGGGGAACTTTTAGAGGAGGAGGATGAGCCGACCTTTTGGCAACAGGACCCCACAGCTGATTCACGCGCCTTCAAGTCTACCATTTGGCGAGCATGAAGAAGATATTTTGAGGGCAGATTAGACTACGCAAATAGGTTGAGGAGCAGACATCTCTCCTAGACCGCATTGAGGAGGGTCTGCGGTGATCACAGTCGGCTGGACCTAGCACCACCACTGGTCCAAGCCGAAGGCGGGGGTGACACCTTTTCTTTACCTATTTTAAACGTATATTTTCTTGCATACATTGAGGATAATGCATGGGATAGGTATGGGGGGTAGATACTAACATAGGATTTTTCTTGACTTTTTCTTTTAAATTTCTAGGTTTCTCTTTTCTTATATATATAAAAAAAATGATCCATTTTTTGAAAAGAATTAACTTGATCTTAGGTATTAAGGAAATTCTAAGCTAAGATTTCTTAATATAAGTCGAAATAAGAAGTTTTGTTGGATCTTTAGGTTAAGAGAAAAGAATAGAAAAGATAGCTGGATATTGAATTTTTTTTCTAAGTACAATATACATTTGCATGTTGAGGGATTAATCAAGGATTTAGTGACTTTGTTTACATAAATATATATAAAAAAATTCATAGATAAACCTTGATCACTAATTAAGCTGGTTTTTGTGCCTTAAGAAGCATGACCAGTCACGCCTAAAGGTGGTTGAGTCCTTAGCATTCGTGGCTAATTTACTCGAGTCCTTAAATCTTAGGGATATATCTTCATCTGGTGTCCTAAGACCATCTGGTCTGGGAGTCATCGGTAAAAGGTTCGCTATATGGGTAAATTAGAAAGCCTAATGAAGCTAAGAGAATGTAAATATATATAAAAAAAAGAAAAATATATTTATATATATAATAAAAATAATATAAAAAAATATTTATTATATATGTGAACAAATGAACTAAAGTCTAAGAAAAACTCCTCATACATATGTATATATGTTAGGCCTACAAAGTCCAGTTTTCTCTCTATTTTTGGAAACTTAACCTAAGTTGAAAACAAGATTTCGAATGGAAACTTATGAAAAGAAGGAAATTAAAGTAAACCGAAACCGATAGATCACCGAAATTCTTGAAGAAAATGGATCATAATAAAATATTTCTCTTTTCTTTTTCACTAACATTCTCTTTTTCTTTCAGATTTTGTGGGTGCAATCCGCGAAAACCCTCAGGTGATAACACTCCTCCTCTAGGGTAACCTAGAGGTTTAAAGGCTTGTTGCACGAGCTCAGTACAATCGTGTCACCGATGAAAGTGGTGTAATAATTTAGTTAGAATTTTTCTCTTTGCTTATTTTGCTCAGGGACGAGCAAAAGCTAGGTATGGGGGTGTGATTGGAGTTCATTTATACATCATTTTCTACCACCATGCTATGCTTTATCTGAATAAATATTGGATTTTTATTGATTTTTTTCTCTTTTTTTCTGGTCCAATGTTTAATGGAGAAGAAGGCCCAACAATTATGATTTTTGAGGACTTAAAGAGTAATTTAGAAGCCCACAAGAAGAAAGCCCAGGTCTAAACAGATCCAAAGCGTATTCTCACTTTTTAGAAGATCCAGCTAGGGATACGAGATACAACAGAAAGGCACAAAAATCCGCTAGTGCAGCGGCCAAGATACGGCTGCGGAAACATGACACTTGCTGCGGAACCGCGTTAATCCTCTGGCCGTTAATTCAGCATTTGATCTGGAGGCTGAGGTGGGATGGCCTATTCTCTTGAAGGCTATAAATAGATCCCTAAGGCCTCTGTAATCAGGGAGGAGAAAAAGCATTGTTTTTAGGGAAATTGTTAGGATTTCTCTAGGTTTTCTTTAGTCTCTTATGCAATTTTCCTTTTCTCCTTCTAGAATCCAGAAAAGAGAGAGTGAGAGTAAGCAATTGTACAAGGATCAAGCTTTCAATCTTCCAACCTTTTCTTGTTCTAGTGCATTATTTTCTTTAAGCTTTTACTTTCTTATATTTAATTTCTACAATGAATTGTTGCTTGTTCTTTATTCTCATGTCTACCTAATTCATTAACATGACTAACTAACTTTAATTTTTTTAACTACTAACTCTTGGGTGATTGCTAACTTATATGAATCATTGGATGCTTTATTCTTTTTAGTCTTGCAAATGACAAGTCATCTTACCCCAACGAACATGAGTTACTTTTTACTCTTTGCGAATGCTATGTTCCCCCTCCATATGATTCATGTGAGCCTCACTTAGAGCCTTGTCTTTAGAACAAGTGCCTTGATGAAACATGAAGATGGAGCACTTCACTATGCTAATGACTATATTACAAGTTTCTTATTTCATGCACTCTGGATTATAACTTTGATGGACTAATGAATCTTGCATATTTTCTTAGCATCCTTAAGAGTGACTATCCTTGTTCCATTGTTGAAAACCTATTTAGGGAGCCAATGATTCAAGAAGGCAACTAGCCTAGCCTAGATGAGAAACGTCCTCGACATGAGACAATACAAGGACTTGGTAAAGCAAGACATACCATTGCCGATGAATCCATATGAGGCATGCATCACCCAATGAGAGTAGTAAGTTAGTAAATTAGAATGTTAGTTAGTCACGACTTTTCTTTCTATCATACTTTAAAAACCCTCTTCTGAAAATTTTCTCTTTTCAAATATCTCCTTTTTTCTTCCATCTTTATTTTTGTTTCTTCCTTTCCTCTACAAAACCCACAAAGATTTTCCACTCACTTTCTACATCATTTTGTTTTTAATTTCTTAAACAAAGAAGAACCTTCATTTTTCTTCACGAAAATTTCAATATAAAAACCTTGAATGCTATTGCTAACCCTCCCTGCGGATACGACCCGTTCTAGCTTATGCTACGAATGGTGATTCAGAAGGAGTAAAGTAAACCTACATATACATTCGAAGTTTTTGATCATCGATACACGGACATCAACGGTTTACTCTAAACCTTTCTCAATACAATTAATCTTTTCGAACATAGAGGTGCAGCCTCGGCGAGCTAGTGGGCTGCTTGCGGTGTGTTGTTCTTGTAGGAACAAGAGGGGGACTAGAGAGTCCAAGAGTTCTAGTGGGAACTCCTGGTAGGTGTTCTGGCACCGAGTGATTCGGTGGGATCGATTTTAGTGAAAATCCTTCATTGTGTTGAAGGCAGGGACGTAGAGCAAGTGTGCTCGATCCTCGAAACAATTCTCCCATGTGTGTGATTGCTCTCTATCTCTTACTTGTCTTTATATCTTGCATGCTAATATTGTCTTTATATTTATATGCTTGATGTACTGTGTGCTTAATTGTTATATGCTTGGGGAATATTTGCTCACACTTGTATTCAACCAAGAGAGTCAAAGCGGCACCTCAACTCTTATCTAGAGGAATCTTGAGGAGTTAGTCCATAGCCCTTCACGGGGAATCCGGCTACACTCTTGTGTTATACTTGGTGTTTAAGCTTAAGAAGTTTTAGTTTACAAAAATAGTTTTAATTCCACACTAATTGACCATTAGATTAGCTAGTCACCTATTCACCCCCCTAGGTGATTTCAAAGACAACATAAGGTGGGGAAGTCATTAACCTCCCTTAGCCCAAAAATCACCTCTCCACTCACACAACCCAAGCCTAAATAAAATTGCTAGACTTTGGCCCCTAGGGACATCTCGGACTCGTTTAAGAGATTGACCTAAGGAAAAAGTTGTTAGAAGTTGACTCTTGTCAAATCGGTGTCTAAGGTTGGGGATTGAGAGGCGAAACCTCGAAGAATAGTGGTTTGGCATAATTAGGCCCGTTGCTCCGGCACGAATACCTCCCACTGATCTTGGCCCTACCTGACCGATTAGCTCATGGTCAGATTCTAAAATTTTACCCCACATGGACAGTCTAACTAGTTAGGAGTCATCTAGGTCTAAGGCAACCCTAACATAGACTTGTTTTCTTTTTCTTTTTCTTTTTCTTTATTTGTTTGTTTGTTTGTTTGTTTGTTTTCTTTCTTTTTTTTAAATTGTGATATGGATTTCAACAACAACAATTCTTTCAATCCTAACATGAATCCATATTTCACTCCGCTTATTTGATTCTCGGCTATGTACAACATGAACTAACCATATATGCCTGGTTGGGATTATCCGACTCAATATGACCCATATCCTCAATCATATGACTATAATTTTCAAAATAATTTCAACTTTCACAGAGTCAATGGTGGTTCACCTCCCCCGAGTCAAATTTTCAACTGCCTTGTCCACAATTTTCACAAAGTTCATTCCCCAATTTTGGTTCATATACTCCTTTACCTGTTCCACCAACCGAAGAAACATCTGATTTGGAAAGGAGTATGGAAGAGTCCCTATAATAAATTCAAAATTTGCTCAATTCACAATCCTTCCCACATCAAACTCCACATACCCCTTTTTTAGAGCATCCAATTGAAGAAGAATTTGAGCTAGAAAAGCATTTGAAAGTCTTTTGTGAAAGAATGCAAAACATGTTGGACTCATCATCTCAACCAAATTTTCAAGAGTCCTAATTATCTTTTCCAGTCTCATATTGAACTTGAGTATGGAACACTTACGTGAGTCCGAGCAGCAATCGCAAAATCTGATGGACTCACAATTTCACCACAATTTCCAAAATCAACTTCCATACTCACCTTTCAAGGAGAACCAATTGCAAAACGTATGGAAGACATGATTCCTACTCCAAATTATGTACCCGGCCTATCAGTAGGTTAGACTCACTAATGAGCAAATTGATCAATGAGAGCAAGAAAAATCTTTCTTGTCGACCTTTGACCGATCCTTATATCCCTAATTTTACTGATTGGACCCAAGAATCATGTCATTTTGGGAATCCAGTTTAAATTTCATGATACCAACCAGAACTTGACCAACATCAACCTTTTGACATTTTGGCAAGTTATCCTTTTCCTGAAATTGAACTTGAGCTTGAAAGTGATCCTGAACCCTATGTTGGTGATTCTAATTAACTTTTTGATTCAATAATGACTCAGGTATCTTTACCAGATTTTTTCTCTATTCTGGAGTCAATATTGAATCCTGTACCAATACACTGTAAAATTAAATCACCAATATCTTATGATCACACATCATTAATGGAGAAAATGGGTGAATATCAATTCTTTGGTTTGGACCATATTTTTGAACCAATTTCGACTCTAATTGTTGACTCTTAACTTGATCTGAGTCAAATTCTCGAGTCGGTATCGATTTTTGTTTCTGATCCATTTGAGTCCAAATCCATCATCTCCCAAAATCACACTTCATTGTTGGACTAGGATGTCGAAGAAAATCACTCAGTAATTATTTTTGAAAATTAAAAATTAGATGGGGATCAGTTTTTAAATAAGACCATTCAGTCAATTATTCTTTTATTGGGTCATATTAGAGAGGTCATTGGTGGGCTCCTTCAAGATCCACATTATCCTGATTGGGTAGCAATGCTTGGCCCAATTAGACTACCTCTGGAGCCACCACCATGAGGTAATTTTCCTTCTCTTCCCATTTTTTTCATGTATATACACATTCACGATGCATTGAGGACACTGCATGAGATAAGTATGGAGGAGGGTTTACTAACATAGGTAGTTTTAGTTTCTTTTACACATCTTTTTAGGAACTTTTTAAAATTTTGTTTTGTATAAAAATCTTTTTCTTTTCTTTTTACAAAACTTTTTGATATAAGAGAAATAGTTTTGATTTATTTTTAAGAAAATTAAGATTATCTTTGGAATTAGGAAGACCTAAAATTATGAAATTTTAAACCAAGTCAAAATAATAGATCTTGTTTAAATTTTAGGATAAGAAAGTAAGATTGAAAAGATAATTTAATCTTGAATTTTTTGCCTTAGATTTATGCACTCCACACTTACACAATTTTTGGGATTGAAATAAAGACTGAAAATGTCATAATATATATATATATATATATATATATATATAATATATATATATATATATATATATATATATATATATATATAAATTATGATAATAAAAACCTCTTATTGAAGTTGGATAATTATGCCTCAGGAAGCATGATTATTCACACCTAAAACGGTGGATAAAAATAAATAATCCCTTTAGTTTTGTGCCTTGTTTACTCGAGTCCTTAAATCTGAGGGATGTTTTCACATCTCGTGCCCTAAGATCATCTGATTTGGGAGTCATCGGTTAAAGGCTCACTACCCGAGTAAATAAGGAAGCCTAAGAAAACTAAGGGAAGAAAAAGAAAAAAATAAATATATTTATATATCTAATAATATAAATAAATGGCATGAAAGTTAGAGTCGATATCTTAAAAACCTTCATTGTTCACAAAGTGCATATTTTTCTAAGAGTTTTATGAAAGATCAACGAGTCAATTCAATTCTCAATTCTTACATTTAATTTATAATAAGATTTTGTATTTCGACTTAGTTTAAGGAAGATTAATTTTTGGTTAACCTATGACCTTGGATCACTTATATTTTCGCAAAAATACTTCAATATTTTTCTCTATTTCAAAAATCCATTTTCAAAATACTAACATTTGATTTCTTTCTTTATGGATTTTGTGGGTGTAATCCACTAAAAACCCTCAAGAGACAAAACTCCTCCTCTAGGGGAAACTTAGAGGTTTAATAGCTTGTTGCACATGCTCAGTGCAATCACGTCACCTGTGAAAGTGGTGTAATAATTTTCTTAGTTTTTTGTTTTGATCAGGACGAGGAAAAGATGAGTGTGGGGGTATGATTAGTCTCTAAAACTGCATATTTCATACCACATCTTCACATTAATTTAATATTAAATTCTGCTAATGATACCTCTCTTGCATGTTTCTAGTTTCATGGTGTGCAATGAAAAAGAAGACCCTAAATTACCATTTAATTGGTGATTAAATTCCTATAATCTAGCATTGACTTTAGAGAGCTGATTCATCAAAACTAATGGCCAAAAACCAGAAATCGGGAACAGCACCTGACAAGGGACAAATAGGACAGCGTGCGGCTCAAAGCGTCGCGCGCGCGGCTAATGTATGGCCGTGAAAACACGGCCATAGCCGCATTTTCGCGTCAATACGGGCACGACCGCGCCCGTACTTTGGGCCAGGGTTTGCCTCCTGGCCCCCTTTCCCTTAGTGCCTATAAATACCCCCTGGGGTTCTTCAGTTGGAGATATCTAAAGAGTTGTGTAGTTTCCTTTCCATATTCTAGTTTAGGTTAGATTTTCTTCTTTTTTCTCTTTGTATTTTTCATTTATTTTAGATCCTGTATTAGGAGAAAGAGTGATACATGAGTGGAATGCAAGAGTGCTTGCAATAGAAGGTGACAAGTTATGAAAGGTGCTCCCTTTACCTCTCTTTGTTTTCTGTCTAACTCCTTTTACATGTTTAGCTAATCTTTCTCTCATGGAAAGTAACTACTAACCACTTCTTATTTGATAATCCACATGAATCTAATAGCCTCTACTTGGCCTTGCTCTTGCAAGAGCCATTGATGGCTCATGATGATGGATCTAACACTCTAACTTCCTAGCTCTCTAATAAGATAACATTACTTTATTCTATGCTTACTTTTAGTTTTGATGGTTTAAGTGTAGCTTGCATTTGTTTTGTTGAGTTGGGATGTGATGAGTTACATATGGGTCATTCTTTGAAACGCTCTTGAACCAAGGACTAGTGATTGCCAAGGATATATGTGTGGCAACTATCACTAAGAGGTTAGCATGTTGGTAGAGTCATTAGTAGTTAGTAGCCATGGGTTTTCTTTCTTTTTCACTTTGTTTTAGAAACATTCCAAAAATCACAAATATCTTTATGTTTCCCACTTCTTCGTGTTTCATCGTACTTCTCTTTTCATTCTTTCTTTTCGTTTCTTTACATTCTTTCAAACATTGAAGGACTTTTACACACACGTGAATCAACCGGTAAAGCTTCTGTCGCCTCCCGTTCTTGTGGATTCAACTCATTTTAGCCTCTATGCTATAACGGAAGTATCGAGGAAGCCAAAGCACACACACTTTAAATAACAATTTCAAACATAAACTTTTTGTGCGCGATTTCCCCGATCAAGTTTTGGCGCCGTTGCCGGGGATGGGAACGGTTTGATTTCACATTTTCATTAACTTTTGTTCTTTGTTTTTTGTGTGCAGGTTAAATTTTTTTTAGCGTTGCAGAAATCCATACTTGCTTTTGTGTGGTTGGGTAAACTCTTGTATATTCTTATACTCTGCTGCTAATTTTTGTTTATATTACCTGTACGCTGTAAATAATTTTAATAACTAAAATACGTAAATTGGATGCTTTAAGCGGTTTAGACATTTGCATCTCGGCACGTGTCAATTTTCATTTTAATATACTGTATTTTGTTCTTGTGTTGTTATGATCTTGACGGAAGTGTACATATTGCATTACATATAGTTAGGACAAATACTTCAGTGATTTACTCACTTTTTTGTGTTCATTCTTATCTATATTGCACACTTGCACAAATTAAACTTAAGGGCAAAACCCAAGACAACATAAGGTGGGGAAGTCATTACCCTCCCTTAACCCAAAAATCACCTCCCCACTCACACAACCCAAGCCTAAATAAAATTTGCTAGATGTTGGCCCTAGGGACATCTCGGACTCATTTAAGAGATTGATCTAAGGGGAAAATTGTTAGAAGTTCGGTGTCTAAGGTTGGGGATTGAGAGGCGAAACCTCGAAGAATAGTGGTTTGGCGTGATTAGGCCCGTTGCTCCAGCACAGATACCTCCCAGTGATCTTGCCCTTACCTGGCCGATTAACTCGTGGTCAAATTTCAACAATATACCCCCCGTGGACAGTCTGACCAGTTATGAGTCGTCTAGGTCTAAGGCAACCCTAGCATAAGCTTGTTTTCTTTTTTTTTTCTTTATTTGTTTGTTTGCTTGTTTTCTTTCTTTTTTGTAAATTATGATATGGATTCAACAACAACAATTCTTTCAATCCTAACATCAATCCATAATTCACCCTGCACATTTGACTCGGATAACTCCGACCCGGCTATGTACAACATGAACTAACCATATATGCTGGGTTGGGATAATCCGACTTAATATGACCCATATCCTCAATCATATGACTATAATTTTTAAAATAATTTCAACTCATCACAGAGTCATTAGTGATTCACCTCCCCCTAGTCAAATTTTCAACCGCCTTGTCCACAATTTTCACAAAGTTCAATCCCCAATTTGGTTCATATACTCCTTTTTCTGTTCCACCAACCGAAGAAACATCTGATTTGGAAAGGAGTATGAAAGAGTCCCTACAACAAATTCAAAATTTGCTCAATTCACAATCCTTCCCACATCAAACTCTACATACCCCTTGTCTAGAGCATCCAATTGAAGAAGAATTTAAGCTAGAAAAGCGTTTGGAAGTCTTTTTTGAAAGAATGCAAAACATGTTGGACTCATCATCTCAACCAAATTTTCAAGAGTCCTACTCATCTTTTTCAGTCTCACTGATTCAAAATGAACAACCAACAATACTGGACTTGAGTATGGAACACTTACGTGAGTCTGAGCAGCAATCGTAAAATCTGATAGACTCACAATTTCACCACAATTTTCAAAATCAACTTCCATACTCAGCTTTTCAAGGAGAACCAATTGCAAAACGTATAGAAGACATGATTTCGACTCCAAATTCTGTTACCCGGCCTATCAGTAGGTTAGACTCAATAATGAGCGAATTGATCAATGAGAGCGAGGAAAGCTTTCTTGTCGACCTTTGACCGATCCTTATATCCCTAACTTTACTGATTGGATCCAAGAATCATATCATTTTGGGAATCCAGTTTCAATTTCATCATACCAACCTGAACTTGACCAACATCAACCTCTTGACATTTTGGCAAGTTATTCTTTTCCTGAAATTGAACTTGTGCTTGAAAGTGATCCTGAACCACTTGTTGGTGATTCCATTTCACTTTTTGATTCAATAATGACTCCGTTATCTTTGTAAAACACCTAGAGGGGGTGAATAGGTGTTTAAGGCTAATCTAATGATCTTTTTAAACAAGTAAGAATAAATGATGCAATGATCGCCCAAAATAAGACTAAGAGCCGAATACCCGGTGAAGGGTTCTAAACTCCTTCCTCGTGATTCCTCTAGATAAGAGTTTGAGGTGCGTATTGCAATCTTGTTGTATGAGTAATGATTGACAATATAGCAAGGAATGGAATGAATGCAATGTTGAAGTGCACACAAGATATATCATAAGTTAGAAATAAAGTGCGAAAACACAAGTAAGAAATGAAGAGCAATAAAGGATAGCAAAGAGTAGAAATCAATCGCAAACACAAGGTATTTGTTTCGAGGTTCGAGCCACCGCTCTACTCCCCGCCTTCACCGCCGTGAAGGGTTTCCACTATATCCACCGAGGATTACAAGGTCTACCGAAGACCGGAGTACCAAACTCCACCAATTACACGAGGTCTACCGAAGACCGGAGTACCGAAATCCACCAATCCAATCCTCTACCGAAGAGGAATTACAAAGCAAGAAGAACAAGTAACCAAGTGATCAACAAGGGATCACAAACTTCTTTTTACAACTTCCTTATAGAATGAGGAGGGTTTTGGCTCAAGAAGTGTAGTGAGAAAACAAGATTAGTTTGTAATGAAAAATTGCTTTGAAACACAACTGAAAATAGTAGCCAAGAATGCTTAAAAAGAATTGAGAGCTTTTGAAACACTTTTCTTTTTTTTAAAACTTGAAAACAATGGGTATTTTTCTTGTCTTTAGCAAGTGACCAATCCCCACTATTTATAGGGAATGGAGGAGGTCTAAACATGATTAAAACTAGGTAATAGGGTCAGAGAATAGCCCTCAAAGTTTTAGAAAAAACTGACACACAAATCCCAATCAAATCCCCAAAAATCAAAAAATAGCCGTTGGCGGCTAGAGACGGCTATCGGTCGACCGGCCCGGTCGACCGGCAGTCCAATTGGCAACAAGCCGTTGGACTCGGTCGACCGGTCGGTCGACCGGAAGCCAAAAGAAATTTTTCATATTGAACTGCCGGTCGACGGTCGGTCGACTGGCAGGAAACAGAGAGCAAAGTGGTGCCAGTCGGTCGACCGACAGACATGTACAAATCGTGCATGCCCTGGACTCAAAGCACGGTCGACCGGCCTAGCGTGGAAAGGATCCAGTCGACCGCCAGGCTTGAAACAGAATAGGTTATGGGATTTTTTTCTAAACTTTGGAAAATTTTCAAATTAATTTTGTAGGGATATATGGCTAAGTATCATGCTGAAAAGATAGGTATACATGATATAAATAAGATATAAAATTTGTAAAAATTGAGTCATGTATAGAAATCAAAACATGAACTTAAATAAAAAACCAAAACTAAAAACCGTATTTTAGAAAATTTTGTGTGTGTTCTTGCGTCAATCTAACACAACCTCAAACTTTAACAAACTAAGTCTTACATAGGTTCTAGGTGACTACAAAGTCTTCAAGTGGGCTTCTCCATGATCTTAAGAGGCTTGGTATATTCTTTGAATAGCTTGAAATGATGAATCCAAAATGAACCGACTTGAGTCAAAATGATCTTCCTTTAGAGAAGTGCACATCACAAATCCATAGAACCCTGAAACTTACTTAACACTAAAATGATTAGTACAAATAACTATAAATGTTTTGTAATCATCAAAACTCAAAACTGGTTGATTGTAACCTTGAGCTAACAATCTCCCCCTTTTTGATGATGACAAAACATACTAGTTATTTAAAAAATATGGGGAAAAAGCTTGGAAGCTCCCCCTCAAATCATGCTATGTATAAAAGAATGACTATATGTATAAATGAAAGGCTATACATAATAGATATAAACAAAGAAGTTAGAGAGATATGCAAAACACATTACAAGGAGTATAAAACACATTACTCAAAATTCTTTTGTTAACTCAAAGGCTAAAACTCAAAATTTATAACTCCAAACTAACTTGTTATTACTCAAAAGGCAAGATGCATAACTCCAAAATATAAAAACTCAAAAATACATAACTCCAAAGTTAAAAATAACTAACTTTTTCTCCCCCTTTTTGTCATACATCAAAAAGGGTAAACATAGTAAATTTTTTTTTTCATAAATCCATTATACAAACATTCAACTCACCACAAATAAAGGAAAATCTAGCATAGTCTAGTGGCTTTGTAAAAATATCGGCAAGTTGAAAATCGGTAGAAACATAATCAATCTCAATATCACCTTTCTCATAATGATCTCTAAGAAAGTGATTCCGAATGGCAATATGCTTAGTCTTACTATGTTGATTTGCATTTTTAGTCATATGAATAGTACTAGTATTATCACAAAATATTTTAATATGATCAAAATGCAAATCATAGTCAAGGAGAGTATGTTTCATCCAAAGAACTTGTGCACAACAAGCTCCGGTCGCAACATACTCCGCCTCGGCGGTTGAAAGGGCTACAGAATTTTGCTTTTTGGGAGACCAAGAAACAAGACAATTACCAAGAAATTGAAATGTTCCACTTGTACTCTTCCTATCTACCCTACAACCCGCAAAGTCGGCATCCGAAAAACTCGTCATGAAAAATTGTCCGGTCTTCGGATACGATAAACCCATTTCAATGGTGCCCTTAAGGTATCTAATAATGCATTTTACCGCAACAAAATGAGACTCTTTAGGACACGATTGAAATCGAGCACAAAGACAAACCAAAACATAATATCCGGCCTACTAGCCGTCAAATACAACAAGCTACCAATCATGCTACGATAAAGCTTAATGTCTACACGTGTACCTTGTTCATCCTTGTCAAGCTTTGTTGTAGTTGCCATGAGAGTCTTGCTTGTTTTAGCTCCTTCAAGCCCAAATCTCTTGATAAGTTCCTTTGTGTATGATAGGTAGTAAAAAATGCATAATTGTCATCACATTTACTATCACATTTTCATATTTATTCATATAATCATGCACTATTAACTAATATTTTATTATTTATTGTGTGCATGCCTTGAGTAATAAAAATAAAGAATAAAGCCTTAAAAGAATCCCAAAAGCCCATGTTCAAGCCCAATGCAAAAGTTGCAATTATCAAATGTCAAAGTTACAATTACTAAGGGCAATAGTTGCAAATACTAAAAGAAGAGGGAAGGATAGACTTCTATTCAACCCTAAATACTTGTAGGATGAGGATAAAAGCCAAAGAAGGAGAGTGCAAAGATAACAAATTCGCTGTTAAAAGATATTGGAAGATTTGGATTTAGGGTAACTTGCTTCCCAAGTTATCCCAAAATCTCAAAATAAAGAGTCAGGATACAACTTCCAAACGGATAAACCCATATGGACGGACCAGAAGAGGCCACGCGCGAAAGCGCGTGGCCAGCCGACACTACTTGGCCGCGGAAAAGGCGGCCCAAGCCGCGTTTCCGCGGCAATCTGGATGAGACTGGGCAACTGTTTTCGTGGAGGAATCATAATGGGACTCTACTTCTTCCAGCTCCTATAAATACCCCTGTAGAGTAACCGAGAAGGGCGTTCAGCGAACTACAGAGCTAAATCTAGGGTTTTTAGGCTAGTTCGTAGTTTAGGTTTTTATTTTTCTTTTTGTAATTTTTTTTTTTCTTTATGTAACTGAGAGTAGAGGATGCTTTCATGGAGGAAGGAGATCATGCTTGTACTGAGATGACATCGGTGTAAGTCAAACTTTTCCTCTATTGTTAATAGAATCAACTAAAGGTTTGTTTTTGTTCTTCTATGCTTGTTTTATTTTGTTCTTCTATTCTTATTTTATTTTATTGTTTCTCTCTGATGTCTTGTAAACCATGAGATCTGAACGCTTCGAGACTGCTTAGCCAAAGAAGTGCCCTTGATGGCCTATGGTGATGAACAGATCCTATATGCCATGCTTGAATGCCTTCAAAGACAAGGTAAGTCGTTGCAACGGATCAAAGGTAAACAGGTCAGAAGAGGTAGGTATGTGTTTTAGTTATAGTTTTCTTTCTTTGTAATTTTAGTTTAGATCACCAACTCCACATCTTTCCAATTTCTTTCACACTTCTCATTGTAAATACCATTGTAAATAACAAAATAAATAAAAAAAGAGATAACTTACTAAACAAGCTTCCATCGCTGGTCCCTCCCTGAGGATCACGACCCGCATAGCCATTGCTACAGCAGATAGAATTGAGCACCTTGTACATCTTTATTTCTAAATCTAAGATTCTATATTTTGTGTGCAGGAAAAACTCAATCAAAATTTTGGCGTCGTTGCCGGGGAGGGACGGTAAGTATTCTCTAAAAAAAAAATAATTCTTTAATTCTTTCTGTTTGCAGGTTTGGAGAACAGGAAAAATAACAGCAGAAAAGGACATATAGCAACTCTGTGCCTCTGCCCTTGAAGGCAGAGCAACAGAGCCTACTACAGTGTCGCTGTTCCGCGGCAAAAGCCGCATTTCCGCAGCCTTTGTAGTGAACTACTCACTAAGCCTTCTGCAGGTTGCTGCAAATTGAAAGATTTGTTTACTTCTCTGTTAAATTTTCTCTGTGATCACCCTGCACAGTGCTAATTAATTAACAGTAACCCATTTGTTAAAAAAATTAAAAAAAATTAGACTCTTGCATATAGGCACGTGTCTATCTAATTTTTTAATTTTTGTTGAAGAGTGCTGGAGACAAGGTACGTTCGCATTGCATATAGACTAGGAAGCACCCTTTGGTTGATTTTCTGCTTTGAGTGAATATTTGTCTACTGCTTTACACGTGTATTAAATTGACTTAAGGGCTTGTCCTATAAATAAGATAAGGTGGGAATTTCATCACCCTTCCTTGGCCCACAAATAATCTCCTCACTCATTAACCCAAGCCTAACTAAAAAAAAAGTAGATGTTGGCTCTAGGGACATCTCAGACTCAATTAGGAGATTATCCTAAGGGGAACGGTGTTGGAATTTGACTCCTGCCAAATCAGTGTCTAGGAAAGGGATTGAGGGCCGAAAGCCCGAAGATTGGTAGTTATTTAATTAAGGAACATCTTTGACGGAAAACCTCCCACCAATCTTGCCCTGACCTGGCTGATTAACTTGTGGTCAAAGTCTACACCCTTCCTCCCGTGGACAGTCTAACCAGTTAGGAGTCGTCTAGGTCATAGGTCTACCCTAACTTAGGTTAGAATTTTTTATTTTTTGTTTGCTTATTTGTTTTTTTCTTTTCTTTGTTTGTGTTTGTGTGATATGGCATATAATAATAATTTTTTCAATTTTAATCCATATTACACACCAACCTCTTTTTTGGATATTACCAACCCGGCATATCATAACTTTGACTAACCTAGTGTGCTGGAATGGTCTTATCCGAATGAATATAACCCATGCCCCCCATCTTATGACCATAATTTCCACAATAATTTCAACTCTTCACAGAGTTCATGGGGTTTCGCTTCCCCCGAGTCCAATTTTCAACCAACTTGTCCTCTGTATCTACCTTGTCCACAATATTCCCAAGATTCATACTCAGATCCACCCATTCAGAATAGAAAACCATCTATCTTGAAAATGATGAGTATGCATGAGTCCAAGCAACAACCACCATCAATCTTAGACATGATGATGCGTGAGTCCAAGCAACAATCACAGAATCAGACGGACTCACAATTTCATCACGATAGTCACAACAACACTTCATCTTTTCAAGTCCAATCACAACATGACACACCAATTGACAATAAAAAGATGCTTGAAGCCATAACTCAGGCTATATTAGCTCGTGATCATGATATAGATATGATGGTTCAATCTTTACGGACTCACAATTTCATCACGATTGTCACAACAACACTTCATCTTTTCAAGTCCAATCACAACATGACACACCATTGACTATGAAAAGATGCTTGAAGCCATGACTCAGGCTAGATTAGCTCATGATTATGATATAGATATGATGGTTCAATCTTTACGTTCTCACCGTTCGGCCATTTCTGATATTGCTAACCATTCTGTTAGAGCCGACGAGCCACGTTGTTTTGGACAACAAGATTCTAATTCAGTACCATCATTTGAACTTGCCGAAACTCCAATTTTTGATAGTTTGGCAAGTTATTCCTTTCCTGAAATAGAACTTGAGCATGAATATGATCATGATCTCCCACTTGGTGATTCAATTCTACTTCCTGATTCAATAATGACTTCGGTGTCTTCACCTGATTTTACTTTTTCCGAGTCAACATTGGATCCTGTGCCAATTCATCATGAAATTGAATCACCCATTTTTGATGATCATATTGAACTTGACCAATTTTAAAATTTTGAAAGTCCCATGGATAAATTGGCAAGTTATCATTTTTATGATATTGAACTCAATGAGATATATGACCTAGATTCTCAATCTGTGATCAAGTTCAAATTCCCGAATCATTATTAACTCCTGTTTTGTTACCCAACTTAGATAATCTTTTAGAGTCAGTTTTGATTCCCACACCTATCATTCCTGGACTTGAATCACCATATTGAGTCACATTCCATTATGGGAAGATGATTGTGGACTTGAGTTTCAATTTCTTGATTTGGACCCACTTCTTGAACTAAGCCCGACTCCTGAACCCTTACTTGATTTAAGTTTCTTTCCTGAGTCGGTATTCGTTCCCGTACTTATGACGTCCAAGTCGATCATTCCATCTTTTCACACTCCATTTTGGGACAAGGCGGTTGACACAATTGACTCTGAAAATAATTATGAAATTTGAAAATTTAATGGGGTGGAATTATTAAAAATGATCATACATACATTTTAGTGGGTTATACAAGAGAAATTTCTGGTGGGTTCCTCTGAATACCACATTATCTTGATTGGGTAGCAACGCTTGGTCCAATTAGACCACCATCGGAACCACTACCTTGAGGTAACTTCTGCCTTCCCTTCTTCTTTTTCATGCATACATGCATACATTCATACATTGAGGACAATGCATGAGATAAGTGTGGGGGAGGCTTTACTAACATACTAACATAGGTAGAAACTAACAAAATTTTGCTAATAAAAAAAAAGGACAATATTTTGACTTATCTTTTGAAAGAAATCTAAGTTAGTCTTAAGAATTATGAAAATCATGATTAGGATTTCTAAAAACTTGGTAAAAATAAATAAATTGTTGAATTTTTAGGTATAGGAGGAGAAATTGAATAAGTAATTAGTCTTGATTTTTACCTTAATGAAATGTGCATACCTAATGAATATCTAGGATTCTAAGACAAAGACTCGTGTGTCTCTTATAAAAATATATATATAAAAAAAACAAAGAAGTTCACTAATTAAGCTGGATACATGTGCCTCAAGAAGCATAAGTATTCATGCCTAAAGGTGATTTTATGAAATAAAGCCCTTAGTTTTGTGGCCTAGTTCACTCGAATCCTTAAGTCCGCGGGTATTTTTCTCACCCGGTGCCCTAAAGCCGACTGGTTTGGGAGCCATCGACTTTAAGTTCGCTACATGGGTGGATTAGAAAGCCTAAGAAAACTAAGAAAAATTACTTTTATATGTACTAACACATCTAATAGTCAATTAGTTAGGTATGAGGGCCTCAAGAAGCCTTCATGCTTACACGAAAGAAAATTAGATGAGTTATACATATTAAAAAAAAGAAAAAATAATAATAATAATAATAAAGAGGCATGAGAGTCCAAGTTAAGGAATTCCTAGTAAAGATCACAAGGATGCATATGACTTAGGGTAACGAAAAAGACTATAGAAAAATTCAATTTTGATCCTTACCTAAAAAGGAAAACAATTTACTATATAAAGACTAAGTTTAAGAATGAATAAAAATGATGATCCTAAAAGCTTATGGATTACTTAGTCTCTCCAAAAGTATTTCAAATATTTTCCTTTTTATGAATTTTGTGGGTGTAATCCGCTGAAAATCCTCACGAGACAACACTCGTCCTCTAGGGTAACCTAGAGGTTTAACGGCTTGTTGTACATGCTAAGTGCAATCGTGATTCATACGAAAGTGAGTTAGCTAGATTAGTTTTTCTCTTTCCTTTTGAATTTTACTCGAGGACGAGCAAAAAGATAAGTGTGGGGGGGTGATAGGTAGTAAAAAATGCATAATTGTCATCACATTTACTATCACATTTTCATATTTATTCATATAATCATGCACTATTAACTAATATTTTATTATTTATTGTGTGCAGGCCTTGAGTAATAAAAATAAAGAACAAAGCCTTAAACGAAGCCCAAAAGCCCATGTTCAAGCCCAATGCAAAAGTTGCAATTATCAAATGTCAAAGTTGCAATTACTAAGAGCAATAGTTGCAAATACTAAAAGAAGAGGGAAGGATAGACATCTATTCATCCCTAAATACTTGCAGGATGAGGATAAAAGTCAAAGAAGGAGAGTGCAAAGATAACAAATTCGCTGTTAAAAGATATTAAAAGATTTGGATTTAGGGTAACTTGCTTCCCAAGTTATCCGAAATCTCAAAATAAAGAGTCGGGATACAACTTCCAAACGGATAAACCCAGATGGACGGATCAGAAGAGGTCGCGCGCGAAAGCGCGTGGCCAGCCGACACTACTTGGCCGCGGAAACGCGGCCCAAGCCGCGTTTCCGCGACAATCTGGATGAGACTGGGCAACTGTTTTCGTGGAGGAATCGTACTGGGACTCTACTTCTTCCAGCTCCTATAAATACCCCTGCAGAGCAACCGAGAAGGGCGTCCAGCAAACTACAGAACTAAATCTAGGGTTTTTAGGCTAGTTTGTAGTTTAGGTTTTTATTTTCTTTTTTTGTAATTTTTATTTTTTTCTTTATGTAACTGAGAGTAGAGGATGCTTTCATGCAGGAAGGAGATCATGCTTGTACTGAGATGACATCGGTGTAAGTTAAACTTTTCCTCCATTGTTAATAGAATCAACTCAAGGTTTGTTTTTGTTCTTCTATGCTTGTTTTATTTTTGTTCATCTATTCTTGTTTTATTTTTATTGTTTCTCTCTGATGTCTTCCAAACCATGAGATCTGAACGCTTCGAGACTGCTTAGCCGAAGAAGTGCCCTTGATGGCCTATGGTGATGAACAGATCCTATATGCCATGCTTGAATGCCTTCAAAGACAAGGTAAGTCGTTGCACGGATCAAAAGTAAACAGGTCAGAAGAGGTAGGTATATGTTTTAGTTATAGTTTTCTTTCTTTGTAAATTTAGTTTAGATCACCAACTCCACATCTTTCCAATTTCTTTCACACTTCTCATTGTAAATACCATTGTAAATAACAAAATAAATAAAAAAAGAGATAACTTACTAAACAAGCTTCTATCGCTAGTCCCTCCCTGAGGATCACGACCCGCATAGCCATTGCTACAGCGGATAGAATTGAGCACCTTGCACATCTTTATTTCTAAATCTAAAATTCTATATTTTGTGTGCAGGAAAAACTCAATCAGTGTACTTGGCTTGATTGATGAAGATCCCATCCTTCTTTTGCTTGATTTGGAAACCAAGGAAATAGTTGAGCTCACCCATCATAGACATCTCGAACTCTTCCTTCATGCATGATTCAAAAGCTTGGCAAAGATTTTCATTAGTAGAACCAAATATGATATCACCCACATAAATTTGAACAATAAGTATATCATTTTCAACATGCTTTGTAAATAAGTAGTATCTATTTTTCCTTTCTTAAAACCATTAGAAATTAGAAAGGAGGAAAGTCTTTCATACCAAGCTCTAGGGGCTTGTTTTAAACCATAAAGAGCTTGTCAAGTTTAAAAACAAAATCCGAATGTGTAGGATTAACAAACCCAGGGGGGTTGTTCAACATACACCTCCTCTTCAATAAATCCATTTAAGAAGGCACTTTTAACATCCATTTGAAAAAGCTTAAAATCTTTATAAGAAGCAAATGCAAGTGTCATCCGTATGGCTTTTAGCCGTGCTACGAGTGCAAAGGTTTCTTCAAAATTGATCCCTTCGATTTGAGTGTAACCTTGGGCAACTAACCTAGCTTTACTCCTAATAACATTTCCCGACTCATCCAACTTGTTCTTAAAGATCCACTTAGTACCAATTGTTGGTCTATCGTGGGGCCTAGGAACAAGGTACCAAACTTGGTTGCGCTCAAATTGATTGAGCTCCTCTTGCATGGCTAGCAACCAATATGAGTCGGCCTCGGCTTCGAGGATGTTCTTGGGTTCATTTCCTTGAGCCTCATTTTCTTGAACTTCATTTCCTCCATCATCCTTTGGCATGTCTTCAATAGTAGGTGAGTCCTTCAAAGTAGCTCTCTTCATGCCTTCATTAAGGGAATCTATTCCTACAACATTCTTAACAAACACATTAGATTCCTCAAACTTTACATGAATAGATTGTTCAATAGTTAAAGAAGACTTATTGAAAACTCTATATTCTTTACTAGTATTTGAATATCAACCAAAATTCCTTCATAAGACTTTGCATCAAATTTCCTAAATTGTCTTTTAGTATTCAAAACAAAATATTTACAACCGAAAACTTTAAAGTAAGAAACATTTGGCTTTCTAGAAAAATAGATCTCAAAAGTTGTTTTTGAAGTATTTTTGCATAAGAAAACATGATTTGATATATAGCAAGATGTGTTAACGGCCTCGGCCCATAGATAATGAGGGAGACCATATTCATTTATCATTGTCCCAGCCATCTCTTATAATGTTCGATTTTTTCTCTCAACTACTCCATTTTGTTGTAGAGTTCTAGGACAAGATAGTTCAAGCTTAATTCCATGTTCTTCACAAAAAGTGGTAAAGGGTAGATTATTGAATTCACCACCTCTATCACTTCTTATTCTTAAAATAGAAGAATCTTTTTCCTTTTCAACTCTTTTCTTAAAGGCTTGAGAATATGAAAAGGCTTGATTTTTGTGCTCTAAAAAGAAAACCCATGTAAAACGCGAGAAATCATCAACTAAAACAAATGCAAAACGATCCCACTTAGACTTTTGGTTTATGTAGGACCAAACAAATCTATATGGATCAACTCCAAGGGACGTGATGTCGTGATATCCTTGATTGACTTGAAAGAGGACTTGGTTTGTTTCCCAAGTTGGCACGCGTCGCAAACGCGATCCTTTTCAAAGTTCAAGCAAGGAATACCTTTCACCATTTCCTTGTTGTTTAACCTAGATAGATGGTCAAAAGAAATGTGGCCTAATCTTCTATACCACAACCAAGAGTCATCATCGAGGGCTTTTAAACAAGTAATATTGCAAGACATATTAGACATATCAATCATGTATACATTGCTTTCATGAAACCGAAAATATACATGTGTTAGATTGTTTATCAATAACTCTACAAGCTAAATTATCAAAAACAACATCAAAACCTTTATCACAAAGTTGACTAACACTCAAGAGGTTATGCTTGAGGCCATCAACTAAAACAACATTTTCTATTAAGGGGGATGTACCAAGTTTAACATTACCAATACCGATGATTTTTCCTTGGCATCATCTCCGAAGGTGACGGTGCCACCTTCATGGTATCTTGATAGGGTTGAAAAGTTATTGATATCCCAAGTTATGTGCCTTGAGCAACCACTATCAAGATACCACAATCCTTTACGTCATTAGGCCTTAGAAGGTACCTACATCATTTAACAAATTCGTTGACTTTGGTACCCAAATTTTCTTGGGTCCTTGAAAGTTAGTATTCCGAACCCAAACATTATGATATGATGCATTAAGTCTATCATAGCAAATCTAGCTAAATGACCTTTACGGCCACAATATGTGCATGAAAATACTTTACTATACATGTATGCATGATGTGTGTGTGGAGTGTTGACATGTTTAGGGTATTTGGCATGATGTAAAGGTTGTGATCTATGAGCATGAGCATGAATAGCATGAGATTGTTTCTTAGGAACTTGTTTCTAAGGAAACATAGCCTCTAGTCTATTTTTATCAAATTCACATTTTTTCAAAACTATTCCTAATGAATCAATTTTCTCTTTTAGCATGGAAATTTCATTTTCATCAATGTGAGAAAATTTACCTTTGCAAGATATTTTATAGTTGTCAAAATCTTTTTGTGTGAAAACAAGAGTTGAAAGCAATTCATCTTTTTCTTTTGAAAGAGTAAAAACTTTATGATTTAAAGATTCATTTTCCTTTTTTATTTTTAAATACTTCTTTTTAAGAAAATCATAGTTATGTGAAAGTTCTTCAAATGCTTCTCCTACTTCATCCATGAAAAGCTCACAATCAATAGGAGTATTGGGTATTACCTTGCTTGTGCTTTCATTTGCCATGAAGCACATGTTGGCGGTGTCGACTTCCTCCTCGGATTCACTCTCGGAATCCCAAGTAGCCCTTAATACTTTCTTTTTGTATTGCTTCTTGGAGGTGGAGGGCTGAACTTTATCCGGGCATTCCGCATTAATATGACCCATCTTCCCACAATTGAAACAAATGATTTTCTTGTCTTCTTTACCTTGCCATTTCTTTTATTTTGAAACTTTGCCTTGTTATACATTCTCTGAACGTTCTTAACAAGAAGTGAAAGCTCCTCATCATCTTCTTCATCGTCTTCGTCGGAGGATGCGGAATGACTCTTGAAGGCAATAGTTTTCTTCTTGGAGGGAGCCATCTCTTCTCTTGCTTTGCTCACCATCTCATGGGTCTTTAGGTTCCCAATGAGACCTATAAGCTCCATCTCTTCCTTGTCTTTGAGTTCCTTCAAGGTAGTGGTTTTGACTTCCCAAGATGGAGGGAGAGCCCGAATGATCTTCCTTACTCTTTGGTCGTTGTCAATGACGTCACCTAGAGAAGAAAGTCCATTAGTAATCTTCGTAATTTTGTAACCATATCATCTATGGTTTCATTCTCTTGCATAGAAAAATTTTCATATTGGGACCGAAGAAGGTCTATTTTAGCCCTCTTAACTTGTAAAGTCCCTTCATGTGTGACAAGCAAGTGAGTCCAAATTTTATGTGTGGATTTACAATGAATAACTCTAGAGATATCATCATCATTAAGTGCTTGGAGCAATGCATAGTGTGCCCTAGCATTAGCATCAAATTCTTTAGTCTCAATATCGGACCAAGTGTTCTTATCACCGGAGGGTACACTAAATGGTTTGGTCACCGCCTTTGCAACCCTGCTTCCTAGGGATTGCAAAAATATGGTCATCTTAACTTTCCATATAGGAAAGTTAAGGCCATCAAATTTAGGTGGGGCCTTAATTCCTTCGGCCATTTTTACTAAGTGAATGGGTATGAAAAATGAATGAAATGACTAGCAATAGGATCTCTCTAAGGTTGTTAAGCCAAGAGCCTAGAGACAAAAGCTCTGATACCAATTGTAAAACACCTAGACGGGGGTGAATAGGTGTTTAAGGCTAATCTAATGATCTTTTTAAACAAGTAAGAATAAATGATGCAACGATCGCCCAAAACAAGACTAAGAGCCGAATACCCGGTGAAGGGCTCTAAACTCCTTCCTCGTGATTCCTCTAGATAAGAGTTTGAGGTGCATATTGCAATCTTGTTGCATGAGTAATGATCGACAATATAGCAAGGAATAGAATGAATGCAATGTTGAAGTGCACACAAGAGATATCACAAGTTAGAAATAAAGTGCTAAAACACAAGTAAGAAATGAAGAGAAATAAAGGATAGCAAAGAGTAGAAATCAATCGCAAACACAAGGTATTTGTTTTGAGGTTTGAGCCACCGCTCTACTCCCCGCCTTCACCACCGTGAAGGGTTTCCACTATATCCACCGAGGATTACAAGGTCTACTGAAGACCGGAGTACCGAACTCCACCAATTACAAGAGGTTTACCGAAGACCGGAGTACTGAACTCTACCAATCCAATCCTCTACCAAAGAGGAATTACAAAGCAAGAAGAACAAGTAACCAAGTGATCAACAAGGGATCACAAACTTCTCTTTACAACTTCCTTATAGAATGAGAAGGGTTTTTGGCTCAAGAAGTGTAGTGAGAAAACAAGATCAGTTGTAATGAAAAATTGCTTTGAAACACAACTGAAAACAGTAGCCAAGAATGCTTAAAAAGAATTGAGAGCTTTTGAAACACTTTTCTTTCTTTTAAAACTTGAAAACAATGGGTATTTTTCTTGTCTTTAGCAAGTGACCAATCCCCACTATTTATAGGGAATGGAGGAGGTCAAAACAAGATTAAAACTAGGTAATAAGGTCAGAGAATAGCCCTCAAAGTTTCAGAAAAAACTGACACACAAATCCCAATCAAATCCCCAAAATTAGAAATCAGAAAATAGCCGTTGGCGGCTGGAGACGGCTGTCAGTCGACCGGCCCGGTCGACCGGCAGTCCAATTGGCAACTAGCCGTTGGACTCGGTCGACCGGTCAGTCGACCGGAAGCCAAAGAAAATTTTCGTATTGAACTGCCGTCGACCAGTCGGTCAACTGGCAGAAAACAGAGAGCAAAGTGGTGCCAGTCGGTGGACCGATAGACTTGCACAAATCGTGCATGCCCTGGACTCAAAGCACGGTCGACCAGGTCGACCGGCCTAGCCTGGAAAGGATTCGGTCGATCGGCCCGGTCGACCGCGAAACAGAATAGGTTATAGATTTTTTCTGAACTTTGGAAAATTTTCAAATTAATTTTGTAGGGATATATGGCTAAGTATCATGCTGAAAAGATAGATATACATGATGTAAACAAGATATAAAATTTGTAAAAATTGAGTTATGTATAGAAATCAAACATGAACTTAAATCAAAAACTAAAACTAAAAACCGTATTTTGGAAAATTTTGTGTGTGTTCTTGAGCCAATCTAACACAACCTCAAACTTTAACAAACTAAGTCTTACATAGGTTCTAGGTGACTACAAAGTCTTCAAGTGGGCTTCACCATGATCTTGAGAGGCTTGGTATATTCTTTGAATAACTTGAAATGATGAACCCGAAATGAACCGACTTGAGTCAAAATGATCTTCCTTTTGGAAGTGCACATCACAAATCCATAGAACCCTGAAAGTTACTTAAACACTAAATTTGATTAGTACAAATAACTATATATGTTTTGTAAACATCAAAACTCAAAATCGGTTGATTGTAACCTTGGGCAATAATCTTTGCCAGATTTTTTCTCTATTCCGGAGTCAATATTGAATCATGTACAAGTACACTGTAAAATTGAATCACCAATATCTTATGATCATACTTCATTAATGGGGAAAATGTGTGAACATCAATTCTTTAGTTTGGACCCTATTTTTGAACCAATTTGACTATCATTGTTGACTCTCGACTTGATCTGAGTCAAATTCTCGAGTAGGTATCGATTTTTGTTCCTGATCCATTTGAGTCCAAATCCATCATCTCCCAAAATCACACTTCATTGTTGGACAAGGATGTTGAAGAAAATCACTCAGTAATTATTTTTAAAAATTGAAAATTAGATGGGGATCACTTTTTAAATAAGACCATTCAGTCAATCATTCTTTTATTGGGTCATATTAGAGAGGTCATTGGTGGGTTCCTTCAAGATCCACATTATCCTGATTGGGTAGCAACACTTGGCCTAATTAGACCACCACCGAGCCACCACCATGAGGTAATTTTCCTCTTCTTCCCATTTATTTCATGTATATACACATTCATAATGCATTGAGGACACTGCATGAGATAAGTGTGGGGGAAGGCTTACTAGCATAGGTAGTTTTAAATTTTCTTTCTTTTATACTTCTTTTTAGGAACTTTTCAAAATTTTCTTTTGTATAAAAACCTTTTTCTTTTCTATTTACAAAACTTTTTGATATAAGAAAAATAGTTTTGATTTATTTTAAAGAAAATTAAGATTATCTTTGGAATTAGGAAACCTAAAATTATGAAATTTTAAGCCAAGTCAAATAATGGATTTTGTTTAAATTTAGGATAAGAAAGTAAGATTGAAAAAATAATTTAATCTTGAATTTTTTGCCTTAGATTTATGTGTAAAATCACCTAGAGGGGGGTGAATAGGTGATGGCTAATCTTATGGTCACTAAATGCGGAATTAAAAACTATTATGATGCAAACTAAACTTATTACACTAAACACCAAGTTTAACACAAGAGTGTAGCCGAATTCCCCGTGAAGGGCTCTGGACTAACTCCTCAAGATTTCTCTAGATAAGAGTTGAGGTGCCACGTTGGCTCTCTTAGTTGAAAACTAGTGTTAGCAAACAATCCCCACGCATATAACAATTTAGCACACAATGAATATCAAGCATATAAAGATAAAGACAAGATAAGTATGCAAGATATAAACAAGAGAGAGAGAGAGAGAAAGATCAATCGTAAACACGAGGGATTTGTTTCGAGGTTCGAGCACCCTTGCTCTACATCCCCGCCTTTGACACTACGAAGGATTTCCCCTAAAATCGATCCCACCGGATCACTCGGTGCCGCAATACCTACAAGCTCTCGGACTCCCTAGTCCGTACACACCGCAAGCCCACTAGCTCACCGAGGCCGCACCTTAAACACCGAATTCACACAAGAACCCGAAGCACCGGCGAACACACACGTCCGCCTCCTCAAAGCATATGAAGGAACTTTGGTGATCACAACTCTTGATCACCTAAAATCTTCTCACAACAAATCCCTATAGGTAGATATAGCAATGGATAGCTCAAGTGATGTGTGAGAAAACAAGGAAAGAGATGGTGGAGGAAAACTCAATAAAATCTCTTTAAAAACACTCTTGATAAAACTCCCCTTTTGATAGGAAATATTTGCTCTCAATTTTGTGGAGAAAACCTCTTAAAAGAGTTAGAAAAACTGGCTCAAAAACACTCCTCAAATCTTGTCAAAAACAGCCCCCAAATGGCCCAATTTATAGGGCTCCAAAAACTAGCCGTTATGGCCAGTCAGAGCTGTCGGTCGACCGCCCGATCGACCAGTCAACGGTCAGATTTTTGACCGTTGAGCCATCGGTCGTTCGGTCGATCGACCGAGGCCAGGATATAGAGAGCACTGCTCTCTGTCCGGTCGATCGCCCAGTCGACCAGGGCTTTTCCAGAGAGCAGAACTCTCTGGACGGTCGACCGGCCCTCCTGCCAGAACTTGGCGTGCACGTCTGTGCACGACGGTCGACCACCCGGTCGACCGACTTCAGGATTCGGTCGACCAGTCGGTCGACCGGCTGAAGCCTGGAAACAGAAAAACTGGGATTAAAATGTTGGTCTTTTTGGCTCAAATAAAATCCCATAAAATCATGAAAAATCTACAAAAATAGTTCTAATGTTATACTTTGATAATCAAACATGCTTGCACAAAATCAAGGCATGTTACAAAGAAATTGGACTATTTTTGTAACTTGAAAATATTGGCTCAAAACAAAAACTGTATTTTCCAAACTTGTTTTTCCAAAACTTGTTTTTCCAAATCTTCACTAAATACAAAAACAAAATATTGATTAGGGGAAAACCGCGCACAAAAAGTGTATGTTTTGAAAACGATATTTAAAGTGTGTGTGCTTTGGCTTCCTCGATACTTTCGTTATAGCATAGAGGCTAAAACGAGTCGAATCCACAAGGACGGGAGGCGATAAAAGCTTTACCGATTGATTCCCGTGTGTGCTAAAGATTCTTCAAAGTTTTAAAGAATAAAAAGAAAGGAAAAGAAAGAATGAAAGAGAAGCACGGTGAAATACGAAGAAGTGGTAAACATAGAAAAGAATGGTTTTTGTAGTTTTGTTTTTATATCTAAAATAAAGTGAAATAGAAAGAAAACTCAAGACTACTAACTACTAATGACTCCACCAACATGCTAACCTCTTAGTGATAGTTGCCTCACATGTATCATTGGCCATCACTAGTCCTTGGTTTAAGAGCGATTCAAAGCATGACCCATATGCAACTCATCACAACCCAACTCAACAAACAAGTACAAGCTACACTTAAATCATTAAAACCCAATAAGAGCAAGCATGAAGTAAAGTAATGTTAGCTTGTTAGTGGTTAGGAAGTTAGAGTGTTAGATCCATCATCATGAGCCATCAATGGCTCTTGCAAGAGCAAGGCCAAAACAAGGCTATTAGATTCATGTGAATTATCATAAAAGAAGTTAGCAAGTTGGTGGTTAGTAGTTAGTTGCCATGAGAGAAAATACAAGCTACACATGTAAAAGAGATTAGAGAGAAGAAAACATAGAGAGGTAAAGAGAGCACCTTTCATAGATTGTCACCTTCTATTACAAGCACTCTTGCATTCCAAGCATGTACCACTCTCTCTCCCTATTACAAGATCTAAAACAAAATGAAAAATACAATGAGGAAGAAGAAGAACTAACCTAACCTAAACTAATCTACAATATGAAAATGAAAACTACTCCTAACTCTGCATATCTCCAACTCTGGAACCCCAGGGGGGTATATATAGGCTCCAAGGGAACAGGGGGCCAGGGGACAAACCCTGGCTCGAAGCGGCGCGCGCCCCGTTGCCATTCAATGGCCGCGCGCGCCGCGCTTCGACCCGCGCGCGGTTCTTTCTGTCCCCTGTCAGTTCTGGTGCCCGGTTTTGTCTTTTCAGCCCCTGGTTTGTACAGAATCACCTCTCTAGGTTAATGGCTATCTTTAATAGGATTTTAATCACCATTAAATGGTGATTTAGGGTCTTCTTCTCCATTGCACACCATGGACCTAGAATGAAGCAAGCAAGGGATTATTAGCAGAATTTAATATGAAATAAATGTGAAGATGTGGTATAAATTATGCAAAGTTAGATACTAATCACACCCCCACACTTATCTTTTTGCTCGTCCCGAGCAAAACAAAAATAAGAAATATTACACCACTTTCGCAGGTGACGCGATAGCACTGAGCATGTGCAACAAGCCGTTAAACCTCTATGTTTTCCCTAGAGGAGGAGTTTTGTCTCCTGAGGGTTTTCAGCGGATTACACCCACAAAATCCATAAAGAAAGAAATCAAATGTTAGTTTTTTTTAAAAATACATTTTGAAATAAAGAAAAGTGTTGAAGTATTTTTGCAAAAATATAAGTGATCCAAGGTCATAGGTTAACCAGAAATTGTTCTTTCTAAAACTAAGTCAAAATGCAAAAAATCTTGTTATAAATTAAATGTAAGAATTTAAAATTGAATTGACTCTTTGATTTTTCATAAAATTCTTAGAAAAATATGCACTTTGTGACTATGGAGATTTTTGGGATATCGACTCAAACTTTCATGCCATTTATTTAATATATATATATATATATATATATATATATATATATATTTTTTTTCTTTTCTTTTTTCTTCCTTTAGTTTTCTTAGGCTTTATTATCTACACGGGTAGTGAGCCTTTAGCCGGTAACTCCCAAACCAGATGGTCTTAGGGCACCAGATGAGAAAACATCCCTCGGACTTAAGGACTCGAGTAAACAAGGCCACAAAACTAAAGGGGGTTATTTTATTTTTTTTGTTCACCATTTTAGGTATGAATAATCATGCTTCCTGAGGCATAATTACCCAACTTCAATAAGTCATTTTTATTATCAAATTTTTTTTGAGATATATATTTTTTATGGCATTTCAGTCTTTGTTTCAATCCCAAGAATTGTGTAAGTGTGGAGTGCATAAATCTAAGGCAAAAAATTCATGATCAAATTATCTTTTCAATTTTACTTTCTTATCCTAAAATTTAAACAAGATCTATTATTTTGACTCGGTTTAAAAATTTCATAATTTTAGGTCTTCCTAATTCTAAGATAATCTTAATTTTCTTAAAAATGGATCAAAACTATTTCTCTTGTTTCAAAAAGTTTTGTAAAAAGAAAAGAAAAGAGTTTTTATATAAAAGATTTTTTTTGTTTTTTTTGTTTTTTTATAAGTAAAAAGAAGTGTAAAAGAAAGAAAATATAAAACTAACTACGTTAGTAAACCCTCCCCCACACTTATCTCATGCATGGACCTCAATGCATCGTGAATGTGTAAATACATGAAACAAATGGTAGAGGGAAGGAAGATTACCTCAAGGGGTGGCTCCGGTGGTGGTCTGAATGGGCCTAGCGTGGCTACCCAATCAGAATAGTGTGGATCGTGCAGGAACCCACCAGTGACCTCTTTAATATGACCCAGCAAAATGATGATTGCGTGAATGATTTTATTTAAAAAATTATCCCCATCTAATGTCCAATTTTTCAAAATAATTATTAAGTCATTTTGTCAACCTTGTCCAACAATGAAGTGTGATTTTTGAAATTATGGATTTGGACTCAAAGGGATCAGGAATAAAAACCGATACCGACTCGGGAAGTTGACTCAGATCAAATCGATAGTCAACAATGAGAGTCGAAATTGGTTCAAAAATAGGGTCCAAACCAAAGAATTGATGTTCACACACTTTCCCTATGAATGAAGTGTGATCATGAGAGATTGGTGATTCCATTTCACAGTGTACTGGTACAGGATTCAATGTTGACTCCGGAATAGAGAAAAAATCTGGTAAAGATACCGGGGTCATTATTGAACCAAAAAGTAAAATGGAATTACTAACATGAGGTTCGGGATCACATTCAGGTTCAATTTCAATTTCAGGAAAGGGATAACTTGCCAAAATATCCAGGCGACTTTCATAACTTGGAGATTGGTCAAGTTCAAATGTGTGTTCTGAAATTGAATCTGGATTTTCAAAATGACATGATTCATAGGTCCAATCAGTAGAGTTAGGGATATAAGGATCAGTCAAAGGTTGACAAGAAAGACTTTCCTCGCTCTCATTGATCAATTCGCTCATAAGTACGTCTAATCTACTGATAGGCCTTGCAATAGAATTTGGATTCAGAATCATCTCTTCCATACTCTTTGTAATTGGTTCGTGAAAAAATGAGTATGGAAGTTGATTGTGGAAATCATGGTGAATTTGTGAGTCTATCGGATTTTGCGGTTGCTGCTCGGACTCACGCAAGGGTTCCATACTCAAGTCCAGTATTGAGGTTGTTCATTTTGAAGTGGGGAGATTGGAAAAGATGAGTATGACTCTTGAAAATTTGATTGTGAGGATGAGTCCAACATGTTTTGCATTTTATCACATAAGACTTCCAAACGCTTTTCTAGCTTAGATTCTTCTTCAATGGATGCTCTAGAAAAGGAGGATGTGGAGTTTGATGTGGGAAGGATTGTGAATTGAGCAAATTTTGCATTTGTTGTAGGGACTCTTCCATACTCTTTTCCAATGATGATTTTTCTTCAGTTGATGGTTTAGGAAAAGGAGTATATGAATCAAAATTGGGGAATGAATATTGTTGAAATTGTGAACAAGAGGGTTGAAATTTGACTCGAGGTAGGTGAATCCCCATGAACTCTGTGAAGAGTTGAAATTATTTTAAAAATCTTAGTTATAGGATTGGAGATATGGGTCATGTTGAGTCGGATAATCCCAACTCGGCATATATGGTTGGTTCATGTTGTACATACCGGGTTGGAGTTATCCGAGTCAAATGAAGTCAGAGTGAAATATGGATTTATATCATGATTGAAAGAATTATTGTTGTTAAAATCCATATCACAATTTACAAAAAAGAAAACAAACAAACAAGCAAGCAAGCAAACAAACAAATAAAGAAAAAGAAAACAAGCCTATGCTAAGGTTGACTTAGACCTAGACGACTCCTAACTAGTTAGACTGTCCACAGGAGGTCTGTTGTCAGAAGTTGACCATGAGTTAATCGGCCAGGTGGGGCAAGATCAGTGGGAGGTATCCGTGCCAAAGCAGCGGGCCTAATTATGCCAAACCACTGTTCTTCGAGGTTTCGCCTCTCAATCCCCAACCTTAGACACCGATTTGGTAAGAGTCAACTTCTAACAACTTCCTCCTTAGGTCAATCTCCTAAATAAGTCCGAGATGTCCCTAGGAGCCAACGTCTAGCAAATTTTATTAGGCTAGGGTTGTGTGAGTGAGGAGGTGATTTTTGGGCTAAGGGAGGGTAATGACTTCCCCACCTTATGTTGTTTTGGGTTTTGCCCTTAAATTTAATTTGTGCAAGTGTGCAATATTGATAAGCATGAACAAAAAAAAGCGAGTAAATCACTGAAGTTCTTGTCCTATACTATATGCAATGCCATATATATACTTCCTATCAATATCACAACAACTAAGAATAAAATACAGTATATTGGAATAAAAATTGACACGTGCCTAGATACAAATGTCTAACCGTTTTAAAGCATCCAATTTCTATATTTTAGTTCTTAAAATTATTTACAGTGCACAGGTAATATAAACAAAAATTAGTAGCAAAATATAAAAATATACAAGAATTTACCCGACCACACTTGAGCAAGTGTGGGCTTCTGCAATGCTAAAACTTTAACCTGCACACCAAAAAACAAAGAAAAAAAGTTAGCAAACTTGTGAAATCAAGCCGTTCCCATCCCCGGCAACGACGCCAAAATTTGATCGGGCGAAAACCGCGCAAAAAATGTGTATGTTTGAAAACGATATTTAAAGTGTGTGTGCTTTGGCTTCCTCGATACTTCCGTTATAGCATAGAGGCTAAAACGAGTCGAATCCACAAGGACGGGAGGCGATAGAAGCTTTACCGGTTGATTCACGTGTGTGTTAAAGATTCTTCAAAGTTTTAAAGAATGAAAAGAAAAGAAAAGGAAGAATGAAAAGAGAAGCACGGTGAAATACGAAGAAGTGGGAAACATAGAAAAGAATGGTTTTTGTAGTTTTATTTTTATATCTAAAATAAAGTGAAAGAGAAAGAAAACTCAAGACTACTAACTACTAATGACTCCACCAACATGCTAAGCTCTTAGTGATAGTTGCCTCACATGTATCATTGGCCATCACTAGTCCTTGGTTTAAGAGTGATTCAAAGCATGACCCATATGCAACTCATCACAACCCAACTCAACAAACAAGTACAAGCTACACTTAAATCATCAAAACCCAATAAGAGCAAGCATGAAGTAAAGTAATGTTAGCTTGTTAGTGGTTAGGAAGTTAGAGTGTTAGATCCATCATCATGAGCCATCAATGGCTCTTGCAAGAGCAAGGCCAAAACGAGGCTATTAGATTCATGTGGATTATCATAAAAGAAGTTAGCAAGTTGGTGGTTAGTAATTAGTTGCCATGAGAGAAAATACTAGCTACATATGTAAAAGAGATCAGAGAGAAGAAAACATAGAGAGGTAAAGAGAGCACCTTTCATAGATTATCACCTTCTATTACAAGCACTCTTGCATTCCAAGCATGTATCACTCTCTCTCCCTATTACAAGATCTAAAACAAAATGAAAAATACAATGAGGAAGAAGAAGAACTAACCTAACCTAAACTAATCTACAACATGGAAATGAAAACTACTCCTAACTCTGCATATCTCCAACTCTGGAACCCCAGGGGGTTATATATAGGCTCCAAGGGAACAGGGGCCAGGAGACAAACCCTGGCCCAAAGCGGCGCGCGCCCCGCGGCCATTCAATGGCCGCGCGCGCGGCGCTTCGAGCCGCGCGCGGTCCTTTCTGTCCCCTGTCAGTTCTGGTGCCCAGTTTTATCTTTTCAGCCCCTGGTTTGTACAGAATCACCTCTCTAGGTCAATGACTATCTTTAATAGGCTTTTATCACCATTAAATGGTGATTTAGGGTCTTCTTCTCCATTGCACACCATGGACCTAGAATGAAGCAAGTAAGGGATTATTAGCAGAATTTAATATGAAATAAATGTGAAGATGTGGTATAAATTATGCAAAGTTAGATACTAATCAGATGTTCAAAACACTTTTAAAGCATAGAGTGCATGGATATGATCCGCTACACAAACATGGTGAAATATCTATGTTTTTGACATTAAGCACTTAAGCATAGTTTTGATTAAAACATATAAACTAGAATACCAAAAACCAAACCGGTATTTTTTCAAAATGAAAAGTCTTTTCTAAACTGAAAATTCTTTTATGAAAACATAACTAAATCAAGAGTGTGTGTGTATAGTATACTTGAGCAATCCACCAACTATTCTATCCTTTACATTTTATCTAAAAACAAAATCTTACAAAACAAACCTAGACACAAGTCTTCATGAAGTCTTCACTTGAAGTCTTCTCATCTTCTTGACTTGGTCCAACACGATCACTAGCTCGTGGATTAAACCGTGTTAGCTCCAAAACTTGACTTTAAATTCTTTGTTGAAGCTACACACCTACTAAGATCTTGATCATGAATTTGTCACTAATTAAACACAAGATCATTAGTACTATAACTACATGAGTTAATCATCATCAAAACTAGAGTGATGGGCCTTCGGGCCAACATATGCACTCCACACTTACACATTTTTCGGATTGAAACAAAGACTGAAAATGCCATATATATATATATATATATATATATATATATATATATATATATATATATATATATATATATATATATATATATATATATATATATATATATATAAATTATGATAATAAAAACCACTTATTGAAGTTGGGTAATTATACCTAAGGAGGCATGACTATTCACACCTAAAACGGTGGATAAAAATAAATAATCCCCTTTAATTTTGTGGATTTGTTTACTCGTGTCCTTAAATCCGAGGGATGTTTTCTCATCTGGTACCTTCAGATCATCTGATTTGGGAGTCACCGGCTAAAGGCTCACTACCTGGGTAAATAAGAAAGCTTAAAAAAACTAAGGGAAGAAAAAAATAAATATATATATCTCTAATAATATAAATAAATGGCATGAAAGTTAGAGTCGATATCTCAAAAACCTTCACTGTTCACAAAGTGCATATCTTTCTAAGAGTTTATATGAAAGATCAATGAGTCAATTCAATTCTAAATTCTTACATTTAATTTATAACAAGATTTTGCATTTCGATTTAGTTTAAGAAGATTAATTTCTGGTTAACCTATGACCTTGGATCACTTATATTTTCGCTAAACTACTTCAACATTTTCTCTATTTCAAAAATGCGTTTTTAAAATACAAACATTTGATTTCTTTCTTTATGAATTTTATGGGTGTAATCCGCTGAAAATCCTCAGGAGACAAAACTCCTCCTCTGGGGGAACTTAAAGGTTTAACGGCTTGTTGTACATACTCAGTGCAATCGCATCACCTGCGAAAGTGGTGTAATAATATTCTTAGTTTTTATTTTGCTCGGGACGAGCAAAAGATAAGTGTGGGGGTGTGATTAGTCTCTAAAACTGCATATTTCGTACCACATCTTCACTTTAATTTAATATTAAATTCTGCTAATGATACCTCTCTTGCATATTTCTAGGTCCATGGTGTGCAATGAAGAAGAAGACCCAAACAACCATTTAATGGGTGATTAAAGGCTTATAATATAGCATTGACTTTGGAGCGTTGATTCGTCAAAACTAGGGGCCAAAAACTAGAAATTGGGAACGGCACCTGACAAGGGACAGACAGGACAGTGCGCGGCTCAAAGTGCCGCACGCGTGGCCAATGTATGGCCGCGAAAATGTAGCCATAGCCGCGCCCGTACTTTGGACTAGGGTTTGCCCCCTAGCCCCCTTTCCCTGGTGCCTATAAATACCCCTTGGGTTTCTTCAGTTGGAAATATCCAGAGAGTTGTGTAGTTTCCTTTTCCATATTGTAGTTTAGGTTAGTTTTTCTTCTTCTCCCTCTTTGTATTTTCCACTTATTTTATATCTTGTATTAGGAGAAAGAGTGATACATGAGTGGAATGAAAGAGTGCTTGTAATTGAAGTGATAAGTTATGAAAGGTGCTCCCTTACCTCTCTTTGTTTTCTATTTAACTCTTTTTACATGTTTAGCTAATGTTTTCTCTCATGATAACTAACTACTGACCACTTCTTATTTGATAATCCACATGAATCTAATAGCCTCTACTTGACCTTACTCTTGCAAGAGCCATTGATGGCTCATGATGATGGATCTAACACTCTAATTTTTTAGCTCTCTAACAAGCTAACATTACTTTACTCTATGCTTACTTTTAGTTTTTGATGGTTTAAGTGTAGCTTGCACTTGTTTTGTTGAGTTGGGATGTGATGAGTTACATATAGGTCATTCTTTGAAACGCTCTTGAACAAAGGACTAGTGATTGTCAAGGATACATGTGAGGCAACTATCACTAAGAGGTTAGCATGTTGGTGGAGTCATTATTAGTTAGTAGGCATGGGTTTTCTTTCTTTTTCACTTTGCTTTAGAAACATTCCAAAATCACAAATATCTTTATGTTTCCCACTCCTTCATGTTTCACCGTACTTCTCTTTTCATTCTTTCTTTTCATTTTTTTACATTCTTTCAAACATTGAAGGACTTTTAACATACACGTAAATCAACCAGTAAAGTTTTTATCGCCTCCCGTACTTGTGGATTCGACTCGTTTTAGCCTCTACGCTATAACGAATTATTGAGAAAGCCAAAGCACACACACTTTAAATATCAATTTCAAACACACACTTTTTGTGCGCGATTTTTCCCGATCATCATCTTAGAAAGGTCACTGGTGGTTTCTGCAAGATCCACGATATCTTGATTGGGTGGCAATGCTTGGCCAGGTCAGATCACCATCGAAGCTACCACCATGAGGTAATTTTCCTTCCCTCTTCATTTGTTTCATGTATATACCATAACGATGCATTAAGGACAATGCATGAGATAAATGTAGAGGAGGGTTTACTAACGTAGTTAGTTTTACATTTTCTTTCTTTTACACTTCTTTTTAATTTTTTAAAAAAATTCTTTTGTGTAAAAATTCTTTTCTTTTTTTTTTTTACAAAATCTTTTGAAATAAGAGAAATAGTTTTGATTTATTATTAAGAAAATTAAGATTATCTTAGGAATTAGGAAGACCTAAAATTATGAAATTTTAAACCGAGTCAAATAATAGATCTTGTTTAAATTTTAGGATAAGAAAGTAAGATTGAAAAGATAATTTGATCTTGAATTTTTTGCCTTGGATTTAAGCACTTCACACTTGCATAAATTTTTGTGATTGAAACAAAGACTGAAAATGTCATATAATATGTATATAAATAAACGAAATGATGATAATAAAAATCACTTATTGAGGTTGGGTAATTATACCTCAGAAAGCATGATTATTCATACATAAAACGGTGGACAAAAAAAATAATCCCCTTTAATTTTTGTGGCCTTGTTTACTCGAGTCCTTAAGTCTGAGGGATGTTTTCTAATCTGATGCCCTAAAACTATCTGGTTTGGAAGTCATCAGCTAAAGGCTCACTATCTGGTAAGCTAGAAAGCTTAAAAAAACTAAGGAAGGAAAAAAGAAAAAAATATTAAATAAATGGCATAAAAGTTAGAGTCGATATCCAAAAATCTTCACTGTTCACAAAGTGCATATTTTCTAAGAGTTTTATGAAAGATCAAAGAATCAATTCAATTTTAATTCTTACATTAATTTATAACAAGATTTTGCATTTCTACTTAGTTTAAGGAAGAATAATTTCTGGTTACCTATGACCTTAAATCACTTATATTTTCACAAAAATACTTCAACACTTTTCTCTATTTCAAAATGCATTTTCAAAATACTGACATTTGATTTCTTTCTTTATGAATTTTATGGTATAATCCGCTGAAAACCCTCAGGAGACAAAACTTCTCCTTTAGGGGAAACATAGAGGTTTAACGGCTTGTTGCACATGCTCAGTGCAATCACGTCACCTGCGAAAGTGGGTAATAATTTTCTTAGTTCTTTTTTTTGCTCGGGAAGAGTAAAAGATAAGTGTGGGGGCATGATTAGTCTCTAATATTGTATAATTTTTACCACATCTGCACATTTATTTTATATAAAATACTGCTATTAATGGTTTGCTTGTGTGATTATAGGTTCATGGTGTGTAATGAAGAAGAAGACCCTAAATTACTATTTAATAGGTGATTAAAGGCCTATAATACAGTCATTGACCTTGGAGAGCATTTCGTCAAAACCAGGGGCCCCAAATCAGAAACCGTATTATGCAGCCGACAGGGGGCCGCGTTTCCATTGCTCTGGTGTGGAGCCGCACCAGGATTTAACGCGCAGTTCCGTACCCATACGCTGGTGCCCAATTTGCCTATATACCCTGGGATTTTCTAGAGCCTTGGGAGAGAAGTTTTTGAGTAGTTTTTAGGATAGTTTTAGTTGTTTCTTCTCCATGTTATAGTGTAGGGTAGCTTAGGTTAGTTGTTCTTCTTCTTCTCCTTGTATTTTTTATTTCTTGTAGATCTTGTAATAGGAGAGAGAGTGATACATGATTGGAAAGCAAGAGTTCTTGTGATAGAAGGTAACAAGTTATGAAAGTTTCTCTCTTTACCTCTCCCTGTTTTCTTCTCTGTAACTCCTTTTACATGTTTAGCTAATTTTCTCTCATGGCAACTAACTACTAACCACTAACTTGCTAACTTCTTACTTGATAATTTACATAAATTTAATAGTCTCTACTTGGCCTTACTCTGCAAGAGCCATTGATGACTCATGATGATGGATTCTAACACTTTAACATCCTAACTCTCTAACAAGCTAACATTACTTTACTCCATGCTTAATCTTATTTAGTTTGATAGTTTAAGTCTACTTGCACTTTGTGTTTGAGTTTGGATGTGAAAGTTATCATATGGGTCATTCTTTGAAATGCTCTTGAACCAAGGACTAGTGATGGCCAAGGATATATGTGAGGCAACTATCACTAAGAGGTTAGTATGGTTAGTGGAGTCATTAGTAGTTAGTAGCCATGATTTTTTTTTCTTTTTTACTTTGTTTTAGAAATAGTATAAAAAATCACAAATATATTCTTTTCTCTATATTTCCCACTTCTTTGTGTTTCACCGTACTTCTCTTTTCATTCTTATTTTCTTTTCTTTTCATTTTTAAAACATTAAAAAAACTTAACACACACGTGAACATTCCAGTAAAGCTTCTATCACTTTCCATCCTTGTGGATTTGACCCGTTTAGCCTTTATGCTATAGCAGAAGTATCGAGAAAGCCAAAGCACATACTTTTAACTCTTGATTTCAAAACATATACTTTTCGTGCACGGGATTCCCCCGATCACTCCTCCAAGATGAGAGTTTCCTTACCATAGAGCATGGTGATGATGATGTGATCATATGACTCTGAAAGCGAACTGAGGAGTATCAATGCCTTGTCCTCCTCGTTGATCTTGACATCAACAGTAGAATCTCGTTGGTGACCTTGTTGAAGAGTTTAGATGCTCCAACACCATAGTCTCTTCGTTCTTACGTAGCCCATATAATTATTTTCTTAAGATGCAGCTTGTTGAAGAGACTTTTCATCATATACAATATTTCTAGCCTTGATCACAATCTTGTAACCATTTCTTCATCCATCACATTGTACAAACCTCATTTGCAAGACATAATTGGATCGCTTGCTGCTTTTAGATTCATCTCCTCTCAATCCTCGTTTAATGTACCTGCACGTTTTGCTGACTTACCCTACAAGTCTTGTGAAGATCTAGTTGTACCAGCAATGCCTTCACCCTCTTTTGTCATAACTGAAGTTTTCTTTGCCTTTGAACTTCTCGACCTCGAACTTTGTCATAAAACCTTTTATTTTTGATATATAACCCTTTGTCAACATTTAGCTCTGATACGATTGTTATGTAATTGATAACTACGATAACAATTGTTACTCCCAGGATCAAAGTTTGCGAATCTTGGCAATATGAACAATACATGCAAAAAAAAACTATTGTAAAGTAAACTAGCAATACCTAGACAAAAGAGCAATAAGAACACGAGAGATTTAACATGGTTCAGCCCAAACTTGGCCTACGTCCATATGGAGAGAACTTGAGAGAGCTTTATTGATAACTTGATACAAAGAGATCTAACCTTCCTCTAGATGTAACAAGAGTTTCACCTTCCTCCTTATGTAGACCTAGATTACAAGAGTATTTCCTTATCTCTATGCACCTTCACCTTGTTTTCTCTTTGCATGGCTTTCTTCGTTCTCCTTGGTGTTCTCCACCTTTTTTCTTCTTAAGATGAACTTGATTGAGACAATTATAATGCTTGATTACAACTTTTGTTTATAGAATTTTACAATACAACTCCTATTTTGGCCATGAGATGATCTTGGCCTTCGGATGCTAGAAGAATCTTGATCAATTCTATTAGGAGTTGATCTCCTTGATCTAGAAGAATTCTAAACCCTTTAATTTTTAGAATAAATCCTTCATTGAATAGAATTTGAGTCATATTCGTACTCCACTAGAAAAGAAAACGGCGCCTGAAAAGAAAATTAATTTGTTTCAGAAAACGCCATGTATAGTCGACTAGAACTTAGGCCTAGTCGACTAATCCCTTTCATTAGTCGACTAATAGGTTATATAGTCGACTACTGTAAACTGCTTCTTCTCTGTTCTATCCTAGTCGACTAGTATTTAGGCCTAGTCGCGTAGTAGTCTTTATTAATCGACTAACTTTCGTTGATCTGCTTCTCTTCTTCTGCTTCACGCCATCATATTTTCTAACTCGATTGGATCTTATTGAACCATTATCTCCTCTTGAAAATAAAGCAAAATCCTAACATGTTTGGGATTGGTATGCAGAGATACCCGTCAGTATCTATAACTACTCCTGCTGAAATAGGGGAGTATCTAGAACATGGGATATCTTTGCGTCTCAGGACACCCTATTGTTGAGTTGTGTCCATGGAAGTCGGGAAGATTTTGGTAGTTGCTGAAGTTGAGGAAAAAAGATCGCGGGCCTTCTCCTCGGGGTCGGATGCGGGGCAAGACTTCGAGGCTCTCTCCTTGGGTTGAATGTGAGCTTGGAGGAAGACTCTGTGGCTCTCTCCTCGGGTTTAGCCGACTGGTATCTTGAGTTTGTTAGTAACTCGAAATGTTCTTTGTACGGCGGGACACATGTCGTGATCTTGTGGAGCGGTCAGGATCTGACCACTGCAACTATTAAGTTACTATGATATATTATTTCAAAGATTGATTTAAATGATATTGATGGAATTCATTAACCGTGGAATTTTGAAGTCAAACACTAATTGCACGATTTCAAATATTTTTGTCCTCAACCAAGAACTTGAGAATACTAGGAGAGTATGAATTAATAAAGATCAGAGCTGGAGATCAGAGCTGGATTGAGTAAAAAGATAACATAACATGAAAAGAAGTTAAAATCATGTGCATCTTTATGAAGGTAACAACAATTTTTTCAACAAGCTAAAAAAAAAAATATAAAAACTAACTAAAAGATATAAAGAATAAGTTTATATCCCTCGTCCCTGCAATTGTATTCTAATTGGGATAAAGCTTGCAAAAATAGACAAAAGGATTTAATAAAAAGTAACAATCTCTGAATTTTTATTTTAAAGGTGCATTTCACCTCTTGTAGCAATTTTTTGCAGTAGTAGATACGATCACAGGGGGTGACACCATGGGCGTAAAGAAAATTGCTTTGTTATTTTCAGCATCCGCATCACGTAGTTCTTCCGAGTTCTCCTTTTGCTCCGCAAGGTTCTGAATGATCACGAAGACATGCATTTTCTGCCTCCAAAATGCATAGTTTTTTCTTTAACTTCTTATACTTCCTTTTCTTTCGAACCAAATGTTCGATTGTACTAATTATTCTCTTGGGTGGACAGGGTCAGCCATTTGAAAAAACTGCATGAGTTTCTGGCACACTTATGAAAACGTCGTCCATAGTTAAACGCTTATCTTGCTCAAAGAACCACTGCAATTCAACCGTTGTGCACGTTTGGCTACAAGTCCACAGTGACATATTTGAACCACCGCATCCTGATCGAAGTTTGAACAATTTGAAAAGGATGTTGATAGTTGAAAGAATTCTGCTTAAAAGATAGAAACAATACAATAAAAAATTAAAAGGTTTTTTTTTTTTGAAAAAATAAAATAAAATAAAAAAGTTATGCCAGAATTTCTTGCCTACAAACTATTACCAACAACCAGTAGTAATCATAATAAAACAGAGGTATTTCTAGAAAAAATAACAACATACCTGTCATGGCTAATAGAATTGTAGGCACCCGCACTGTGGTCTCAATGGGAAAAGAGTTTAGGTTGAAACTAGGGCTTGGCCATAGATCTCTTGGATTCTTTTGATGTCATCTATCGTCAGTTCAGTTTTTCTGGCAATAGAGTAGTCCTTGTTCATTACTGCCTCTGTATTAATATCGGAGTGATCCAACCCTAATGCATGCCCGGCCTCATGCATGAACACCTTTTCCCAGTGTATTGCATCCTGGACCTCCCCGCAAAACCCACAACCATTGAATTGCTCCATTGATATGAACTGCTCCATTGATATGAATCCGCCCGTCGTTCGGCCCGAACGAGTGGGCAAGACTTGTTTCAGGATATTTCCGACATTTCTCGTGTTTCCCGATGTAGAAACTAACCTTTATATCTGCTGCATTGTATTCCGTCGTCGGCAGGAAGCTTATAGGAACAAACTGAGCCCATCGTTGAGAGCCCGACCGAGTGCGTCAAATATCTCTGTCCGCTCAATGTAATCAATAGAATCAGTCGAGGCGAGAGCGAAGGTCAATGTCATTGGAGTTGGACGATCCCAACGGCGGGGCCATGGTTGGTGCTTCTTAGAGTCGACAAGCTTGACTACACAATTTTTTTTCATCGAGTCGGCATCATCCACGGCAACGCTGACAAGGGTCTCTCCTTTGATTCCAATACTTCTGAGGGGTTCATAATTGATGTAGGATTGGTTGGTTGAGGATGAGATTGATCCAGAATAAAAAGACCTACTTGTATCTCTCTCCCCTTCTTCTACAAGAGGAGAAATTAGTATGTTTCATATTGATATTATCTAATGTTACTATAGTAAAAATTTTAATAATAGATGTACCCAAGAATTAACGAAACTCACCTGGGCAGAGTTCTAATCTAATTAGGAACTTGAATACAAATACTAGTAAGATATAACAAGTCTATCAATAATTAACAGTGGGATACAAATATAGTATTAGAAATAATAAAAACGTAGTATAATACTAAAATAAGATTATATTAAAAGATTTTGTTATATCTAAAAAGATTTTTTAAAATATTCTAATACAAAAAATACACAATTTTATGTTTGTAGTTTTAATAATAGTTAATTCTGATTAGAAAAACTCATCAACTCATCTAACTTGTTTTACATGAAATTTCTTAGAAATTAAGATATCATGTCAGTTGCATATTATCATCATGGTATTCAAATCATATTTATTAACAAATAAAAATATTACTAATAAATTTAGAAATACAAAACCTAACTTAAATATGACCTTTACTCGGTGATAGAATTAGCACACACCTCCTCTGCCCCATGAACTCTGTCATTTGTACAGCCGATT
>JAVJIF010026224.1:0-31594 GCA_038442645.1 Agave tequilana
CTATGTATCTTGTTTGAAGTGCTGATTTAGTAGAATGTCAATATCATCTGATCTCTCTGTTAAAGATTTGAAGTTGCTTTGTGTCTCGCAACTTAGTATATAAAAGTTTTAATAAGAGTTGTTTCAAGGAACAGTCTGTAAATTAATTTCAAAATTAACAAGCAGAAAAATGCGCCGTTAGAAAACTGGTCTAGAAAATAGGTGAAGTTAAATGAGACAGCTAAGATGAATGAGTACTGCACAAGGTAGGATAAGAAATGAATGCGTTGCAAGAATGACAGGTAAATACAACAGGGGATAACCATGGGAAAGTTGATATTGTGTTGAGCTATGACAGCACCGATCAGAGGTTAAAGGCTTGAGGAGTGACAATAAAAAAGGAAAAAAAGGAGGGGTGAGAGTCTCCACCCTTAACACTAAGATAAATAAATAGGGGAACTTTTGAGAATCCTTGGACATACATCTTTGATGGAAATCGATGTGTGTGTCATGTTTTTTTTTTTCTCTTAGACGAAAGATGAGTGTGTAAGTTGGCAATGAGAGGATCATAGTTGAAAGAACTGTTAGGATTAATGAGAGATCAAGACTGATGCAGTACAAAAGGATATGGTGGCTTCTATCTAACAGAAGCTGATGTGAAAAAATATAAGAAGAAGAAAAGAGTTGATAGAAAGCAAGGGGAAATAAGAGAGAAAAAGAACAGGATTCATGTTAGCTGACAACTAAAACTTAGGATATAGGTTTTTTTATTCATAATAAACATGCATATGTGCATAAAATCATGTTGTAAAGGTTGCAACACATAAGGTTGCAACACAGTAACAATGATCTGCACACAAGTTCTGGAGCAAATGGTGCGTAAGTATGAGACGGGAAAGTTGGTGCGTAAGTATGAGACGGGAAAGTTCACTTGTTAGTCGTGTAAATCCCTAAAAGATGAAGCATATAAGCTGGGCAGGTGGGAAAATTATTAAAAAAAACTGCATATGAAATAGTTTATGCAAAAACCATCAGTACCAATTGGACCTGCATACCGTCTTTGCACCACATGAAAATACCTCTTTTAGGCTGGGGCGCCATGGTGGCAGGTTATTGTCTGCTCTCAACAATGAAACTGGCATTGGTAAACCATACTGCAAAAAAAGGCAAATCCATTGAATGAAGGAACCAATATAAACTGTAGGGAGGAAGTCAACCTATGAAACAGGTGCTGAAGAACAAATGACATGAATATTAATCAGAACGTAGATGGCATGGAAACTACAGCAAATCAAATTATCTAATACAGCAACCAGATCTATTACATAAGAAACTACCATCTAGAAAAATGATGCTATGTAGTTAAGAAAAACTTCATCAAGGAATAGCTGACACAAAATCCAAGAAAAATATGTTATCAAGAAAAGGTTCTGCCAAAAGAGGGGGATTAAATCAGTTTAGCTTTTGTTGAGTTAGATTTACATAATATTTGAAGCTAGACAAAAGTTTGCTGAAGCTAAGAACCTTGCTAAGGATGACACTCGACACTCCCACAGCATAGTGATAGAGGATGGACTAGGAACCTTGCTGAGCTACACAAAAGTCTTTTATAGCTTCTTCTTCAATTTAATACATATTTAGTTTTATAGTTATAGTGGTCAGTTTCCGACCTCCTCAAAATCACGCCACGTGTCTATCCAGCACCAAACAGGCGAGCGACACGTGCCCGCTTCCAAATCTCTGACCGGGAGTCCCCATTCGATTCAAACCCCAAGCGGTTCGTATAGTTAAAAGGAGACAGAATCCGTTGTGAGCAATGTTTTAAAAAACTCGTTATATAACCTGTTATAACTCGTTATATAACATAACGCTGACCAATCGTTATGTAACAGTCTAAAAAACGCAATGTTTGATAACTATGATTATTTTGCTCATAACTTACGTTACGTTACGTTATTAATGTAATGCACCGTAACCTACGTTACGGTGCAAGTCGACTTTTATAGCCCCTCTATTTCCCGGTCTAGGGGAAAAAAATCCCCCCAAATTCGCTCGGTCGTCCTCTCTGCAACCTTGTCGTCGTCTCCTCGTTGGCGTCAAGAAGAAAAAGACATACCTCTCTCCGATCGACAGTAAAAGAAGAACAAGACCTACCTCTAGTGGTTCTTCATCGTGGTGGTTCTCGCTGCCGTTGTCTCCAAGCGGTGGTTCTCCTTCTCCAAGCACAGGTAAGCTCCCCCCCGATCTATCTCTTTCTCCAGTCTCCCCCCGGATCTCTCTGCTTTCTCCCCCTCTCGATCTCTCTCTCTCTCTCAATCTCTCTCTGCTCTCTTCCGAGGGAGAGAGGAAGAGAGCAGAGAGAGATCGAGAGAGAAAGCAGAGAGAAAAGATCAAGAGGGGATGAGAGAGCAGAGAGAGATCGGGAGAGGGAGAGCAGAAAGATCGAGAGGGGAGAGAAAGCAGAGAGAGATCGAGAGGGGAAGTAGAGAGAGATCGAGAGGGTGAAAGAGCATAGAGATTGTGAGGAGGAGAGAGAGCAGAGAGATCGGGAATAAAATATCGGAGAGAGTGAAGGACACGGGGGTATAATTAAATAGCATATTATAAATTGAATTATGAATTAGAATGAATAACATGACTAAAAAATTATGAATTATGAATTATTGTAGATTGAATTATGAATCTGTGTAGATTAAATAGCATGGCTAAAAATTATGAATTGTAATGAAATATGTGAATCATATTGTTGTTTGTGCAGATGGAATTATGAATTATAACTTGTGAATGTGAAAAATTGTTGTAATACTTCTTAAAAATTGTTGTGTGATTTGCTAAATGTGATATATTGTTTTGATATTTTTTAGATTTTTTAAAAATTATTTTTATATTTATAAAAATCTTAAATATAATATATATATTTATTTTTATTAAATAAATACTAAATCGCGCGTAATCTAAGTTATGAGTTACGTTATAACCTATGTTAACATAGCACAAGAAAAACATTATCATTACATTATCGTTATTTTAAACATTGGCTGTGAGAATCTCTATCTCTAAGTCAAATCTCTATTTGAACTCGGCAGTTACAGCTTGGACAGATCAACCACATCTACAGCTAGACACAAACTACCAGATAAAGATGGACTCTCACCCAACCAGTTTAAACCTAAATGTTCAGCCCTAATCGACTTAAATGTTTAAACAGAGTTGGACTCTATAAACTTATCTAAACAGACATTACTTGTATAAATAGTAGTTCCCTTCCAATGTGGGAGGGACCATTTATTGAATTCAGAACCCTAGCACACCAGAAAATCCTACCTGTAATCGTCATTGACATAGTGAAATTTCTCCCCTCCGTGGGTTTTTTTTCGTTTTCGGGTTTTCCACGTAAGTTCAGTGTGTTTGCAATTGTTTTCCGTAATTTGATTAAATACATCCTCAGTATTTTGGTGCGTGGACTAATTCCTTAGGAATTACCCACTACATTGGTGCTTTCATTGAGCTCTTCTGAATCCTTACTCACGATCTCTCCCCATCCAAATCACTCTTCCTCTAAACAGCCTTGCGCAACCAATATGACTCCATTAAAGAGGAACATCACCCAAGCTACGGCCGCTGCCCCTACCGCTCCGAAAGGAAAGGGAAAGCTATCGAAGCACATGAGCCTACGGCGCCTACGGACCATCAACCCAACCTATCCGATGTCCACATCTCTAACACCGAAGATTCTCATTCAAACTCTGCATCGCCACGGGGAATGCAGGCCGCCGAACCTGAGCCCCAGGCCAACGGCGAATAACTTCTCTAGATGCTTTCCACTATGCGGAAGCAGATGAAAGACTAGCAAACAGAGATAATCCGACTCCGCGAGGCGGCTGCTCTTGAAAAAGAAGCGACAATCTATATCCAGACACGACTGTTCAAACAGATGGGGACATTGTGGAAGTCACAATCCTCCTCTACTACAGAGGGAAATGCGCGGATCCCCTGGGCACCACCGCGTACCCGGGAATCCGTGCACTCCACCGGAAGCTCAAGGCATAACCGGTCGAGCGACCTACAAAGATGATGAGGACTTCGGGAACTCTGAGCGTTCCCGAACCCCGAAGTTCCGTCGCATAGAGGACATAACGGATCTGGTCCAGAAGCGGCTCAACCAAGCGAGTCAGCAGTTTCCAAAGGGGATGGAGTATAGCGAGCTGAGACCCTCTAACTCATCACTGTCAAGGGAAATCACACTCTTCACTTCGCGAAGAAGTTCGTGATGCCAACCTTCGATCCCGCCTACATCTCCGCCAGTATCAGGACAAAATGGCAGTCTACGCTCACGATGACGTTTTCCTCTGCCGAGCGTTCCGGTCCAACCTTAAGGGAGCGCCTACCACTGGTTTTACTCGCTCCCGAGGAATTCACTTCGAAACTTTCATGACGTGATTGACGTATTCTACAAGCAGTTTGCTTCTCGGAGGGAATTCCAGAGGAACAACATCATCTTCTCACAGTTAAGATGAAATTTGAGGAAAGTCTGAAGAACTACGTCAACTACTTTCAAAGTTAGATGACCCTGGTATACACCTGTAACAAAAACGTAGTTGTTACCTTCATCAGTGGGCTACAAATCACCAGCCTTATCTACAAACATCTAGTGAAGAATGACGTCACCAAGATGAGAGATACCCTTATTCAAGCGCATAAATACATCCAGATAGAAGAGGCGACTCAGGCCGCACCCAGTCGCCCCCCGAGGCAAGGGCTTAAAGTCAAAAAACTGAACCCACAATCCCCCCCGAGAAAGAATCTGAGCCACAATTCCTCTATTGTTCACAAGTCAACCAGGCGTGCTACTAAATCCAACAAGAGAAGTGAAGTAGAGCCCGACCTTGTTCCATTCAGGGTACCCATCGATCATATCTTTAAAGTCATCAAAGACCAACTTTGGGTCAGACACCTAGCCAGACGTCTCCCATCGAACCCGAGAGCACCTAGATTAAGAGACTACTGTGCCTTCCATAAAGAGAGGGGTCCCCTCACAGTAGGCTGTCGAACCCTCCGACGGCACCTTTAGGACCTAGTCAATGAAGGATATCTCTGAGAGTTCATCCTCAATCCTGAACTACCCTCAGAGATTAGAGTGCAAAGGCAGCATGAGACCCCGGACAAACACCTGGGCACCTTAGTCTAATACAGGGAGGTGAACGCCATCTCCGGAAGTTCCCTTATAAGAAGGCACTACTACCAAAGAGATGACCATCTTGGTCAACAAAGCCCGGAGGGACAACTATCCGGCAATAGTGACTCACCCTCCTACAACTCCTGGCAAGCCAGTCTTTTTCTCAAAAGAAGACACCTATTCGTGCATTTCCTGCATAACGACGTCTTGGTCGTGACGATACATATCGGCTGCTGCAAAGTGTCGAAAATCTTAATTGACCGGGGGAAGTAGCATCAACATCTTGTACGAGACCACGCTCTAGATTGAATGGAAGATACTCACGAGCTAGCCTAAAAATTAATCATCCCTCAGATCACTCCTCTACAGTTTCGACAGGAGCGAAGCCCGCTCTCCCGGCACGGTCAAGTTACCAGTCCGCGCGGATCCTTTCAACGTCGTCACAGAGTTATGTGTCCTCGACGTCCAATCCTCCTACAACACCATCCTCAGGAGGCCATGGATCCACATGATGAGAGCGGTCCCGTTCACTCATCATCAACTACTGAAGTACCCCACACCATCCAGAATGGCCAATATAAGGGATTACCAGGCGATGGCTAGGACGGTAGTTGCAGTAGCCCGAAAGAGGCGGGTTGGGTGCAAAAGACCTCCCGAGCAAGCCTTAACGAAGACTCTCTTGGACAAGAAGCAGAAGAGAATTGCTGATCAATAGCAATCACAATACGGCAAAAGTCGAGATCATGACTCACCCATCGAGTCGGCAAACCCCGACAGCAAGACAAAGAAGGAGCTTGAGTCATTCAGGGTAGACCCGCGTCACCCAAAAAGAACCCTTCGAATCAGCTAAAACCTGCACCCTCATGAGAAGATATTATTCAAATAATTCTGTTAGAAAATTCAAACGTATTCGCGTGATCCCCCACTGATATGCCGGGAATTGACCCCGACGTTATCTGCCACAAGCTCTCCATCAAGGCGGATGCTAAGCCAGTAAAGCAGAAGCCAAGGTGAATGAACAAAGAAAGAAGCACCGCTATCAGCGACGAAGTAGATCGCCTACTTCAAGATGGCTTCATCCGAGAGACGTTCTATCCTGACTGGCTCTCTAATCTCGTTCTCGTGAAGAAAAAGAACGAGAAGTGGAGAGTCTGTATCGACTTTACCAACCTCAATAAGCATGCACAAAGGACAGTTATCCCTTCTGAGAATCGATCAACTAGTAGGAGCGACGGTGGACCACGAGCTCCTTAGCTTCATGGATGCCTATTCTGGCTATAATCAGATCAAGATGCACCCACAAAATGAAGATAAAACCGCCTTCATTATTGGTCGGGGAATCTACTGATACAAGGTGATGCCCTTCGGACTCAAGAAGGCTGGGGCTACCTGATGTAATACAGGATCGCAATCACCTTCGAATACAAATAAAAAGAAAAACTAGGGTTTTACAAGAAATAAAATGAAAAGAGAGAATAAGGTTGGAGAAATAACCAGATAACTTTGGGCTTTGCACCCCTTTACGCGGGCTTCGCACCCATGCACCACGGGTTTCGCACCCAAAACTCAAGAGCACTATCAAGAGAATTTTAACTGAAAAAATTTTTATTTAATCATTGTCTACTTATTCATTGAGTTGAGCCTCTTTATATAGGCTCTTACAAAGTGAACTTCTCGGATATAACCGATGTGGTACTAAAAGAAAGATAAACAAAACACATCTCAAAATAAACTAAGGCATAAAAAGGTAACTGACAACTGGTGTGATGTCCTCATCAATTCCCCCGGGTGAGAGAAACCCGACCCTGTCGAGTGAGGACTTTCCTCACGAAGCATATCAATCGGGCAAGGTGGTGGTCGTGGCAGCATCACTGGTACGTCGTATTGACACCATGGTGGTGGAGGTGGAACTGGTCTCCGTGACGGGTAGGCTATGAAAGACGGCAGCTCGATCAAGACATAGAGAGTAGACCAAGGCGCATCATCCCTGCTGAAGACGGAACTAATACCAGGATCCCATGAGCTAACCAACTCGCAAGCAATGGAAGCAATCCTCTTCAGAGCCCTATCGAAATCTTTAGGCCAAGCGTGCAACTTCTTCACAGCCTCAGAGCGACTCATAACCATCACCTTATTATCAACCGCAAATTCCTGCAAAGTACCATATGGATACGCAGCAAATTTGTGAGTATCATTGTAAATTGCTATCGGTCTAGTGATATCATCAATATATGCAACAGGAAAATGCAATGTAGTAGGCTCAACTATCTCATTAACGTCATCACTGGTACTATTAGACATGTGAATTCATCAATAACTAGTGTGTCGGCACCAACTGCTGTGTCTATACTAACAGTCTTGGGAGAAACATAAACTTCCTCAATAACCTTCGAAACATCAACTTCATCACTAGACACAATTTTAACATGTTGACTCTCTGAAGGACACTGATAATCATAATGTCCATATCCCTCACATTTATAACACTTAGCCTTAGCATTGACTAGCGTTTTGAAAGTCAAGTCCAACCTTAATGCAACATCAAAGGCCTCTTCAATAGTGTCTAAGTCATAGGGGCCAGTAATCATAGCACGTTTTATTTTAGGTCGTAAACCCCAAACAAACCTAGTTAGAGTCTCAGAAGGGTGCTCTCTCACTTCACTACGATGAGTTAAGTCCTTAAATATGGCAATGTAATCATGAACGGACATATGACCCTGATGGAGTATGTAGCTGATTTACGTAGGGGTCCTTATAATATTGACTAGTCATAATGGCTCAAGCAAACAAGCAGATGCAGTGAAGAACCGAGAGTCAAGTAAACTAAATGTATGCACTAAACGAACAAAATACCTTAAAGTTCAAGTTCTAAATGTAAAGAAAAATGCATTCCTAAAATGATGAAAAGTGATAAATGCTGATGCAACCACTAGATCGAAGCAAATAACATTTCAACAAACAAATTATAGCAATCCATATAGTAGTTGCAAGTAATCTAACAGTTAACAATTCAGGTCAAGTTAGGATATCACCTCGAGAATGAAGCAAATCGGACTCTAATTGGGGCAAAAACAAGCCCTGGACTGTGGTGCGCTGATCTGCTGAGCTAAATCTGGCAAACGACCAAAGCTTGAACTAGAATATGAAGGCTGTATGATGAGGACATCACGCAGTTCTTTATTTATCTTCTTCTCATGCCTTAGCTAATTATATTAGTATTTTGTTTTAGTTGTATTTGTGTTCCTTTGTGGGCGTTTAGTACCACATCGGTTATTTCCCAGTACTCCTTTTTTGTAAAGCCTATATAAGGCCCCTTGAACTATTGGAATAGGCAATGAATTATTGAATGAATGATTAAACTTTTCCTCAAATTTGTGTTAAATTCTTGAGTCTCTTTGCTCTCGAGTTTAGGGTGAGAAGCTCGCGTAAGGGGTGGAAACCCAAATTTTATCTTTTTCTCAATTAAATTTTGGTCTCGATTTTGAAGGTGATTGCGATCCAGGTGGTTTTACATCATTTTGGTATCAGAGCCCCGGTTTTCAATCCCCTTCAAAACTTCCTTTTTCCAAATTTTTTTTCCAGTCTCCAAACCCTAGATCTATTCCAGATCCATTCAAAAAAAAAAGAAAAAAAAAATTTATTACACTGTTCAAAAAAAAAGGAAAATACAGTGAAAAAAAACCATCGAAAATCCCTGATTATTCCAAACCGCACTGTTCATCTCCTCATCGTCATCGCGCCATCACCATCGACGCCCCCGCCCCCGCCGCCGCCGACAGCCACGCCACCTCCCGCCGCCTGCACTGTTCAGCGTCACCACCGCAGCCGGAGCGCCGCCTTCGTCCTCGTCCACCGCAACAGGATCTACCGCCGCCGCTCGTCGTTGTCGTCATCCCTGCCCCACGCCGCCTCTGCCGCCACAGCCGTCGTCGCCCTCCACCACGGAAGTCGACGCCACCGAAGATCTCCAACATCTCCGGCGACTTCAACCACCCTGCTCCGGCCACTCCACCTCCCCTGGCACCACCTCCGTCACTGTCGCCGTGCCCAGGGTCAAGACCTAAGGGCGGATCGAAGTGAACAAGGGCTGATCGGACTCGTCGGCGCTCCCCGATCCCCATCGTCCTCTCCGGTGGCTCGTCGAAGCTTCCGGAGACCCGATTCAACGCCACCTCCGTCGTCAACCCCCCTCGTCGGCACCTCCTCGGAGTCGCCGCTATCTCCTCCGCCCCCCCCCCTGTGCCGCCAGCATCCCCATCGAAGCCATCATCATCGTCAGATCCGACGAAGCTGACGCCGTCGCCGTCGTCTTCCTCCCGGGTTCGTCGGCGCTCGCAGATCCACATCTCTCCTCCGATCTCCGCCATATTCGCCGCCGCTGCATCGCCATCAGCCCTTCTCGGCGAGATCCCAGACGACTTCACCGCCGACATCGCCTCGCCGCCGCCGCCTTTCGTCGCCCGTCCCCTGCCCTAGCTGCGGGAGCGACCGAAAGAGTCGGGTTAGGGCTTCATCAACACCCCCAGCCTTTAAACAGGCGAGCCCAGAGTCCGACCGACCCGGGTTCACTCAAGTCCACCAGACCCGATCACAACGAGCCCCTGCCTTAAGTAGGCGAGCCCGACTTGGGTTGAATCCAACCGGACCCAAGTCCGGTCCAAGCCGAGCAGACCAAGCCCAGGTTGAACCGGGTCTGGTTCAACCTGAATTAAAACCAGATCAAGTCTGACTCAGTTCAGTTCCGGAGGCCGTTCCGGACTCGTTTCAAGTCCGAATTGATCCGTTTTCGAGGTAGTGGATTCGTGACGACCAGTACTACGCGCCTACAGCAGTCTCATCCAGGTTTGAGCTACGGTCTTCTTCCCAGGCGTGAACGACTCCACCTCAGGTGATATCATAACTTGACCTAGTTCATTAACTGTTTATTACTTGCAACTACTATACGGATTGCTGTAATTTGTTGGTAGAAATGCTATTTGCGTCGATCTAGTGGTTGCATCTTCGCATCATTTTAGGAACGCATTTTTATTTACATTTGAGCCTTAAACTTTATGGAATTTTTGTTTAGTGCATGCATTTAGTTTAACCGACTTTAGGGCTCTCCATTGCATCTGCTTGCTTGCTTGAGTCATCATGACTAATCAGCATGATAGGGACTCCCACTTAGACCAGCTACACAATTTCCATCAGGGTCATATGTCCGTTAATGAGTACATTACAATATTTAAGGACTTAACCCTTCGTAGTGAAGTGAGAGAGCACTCTTCTGAGACTCTAACTAGGTTTATTTGGGGTTTACGGCCTAAGATAAAACGTGCTATGATTACTGGCCCCTATGACCTAGACACCGTTGAAGATGCCTTTGATGTGGCCTTAAAATTAGATGTGACTTTCAAACGCTAATCAATGCCAAGGTCAAATGTTCTAACTGTAAGGGCTATGGACATTATCATTATCAGTGCCCCTCGGAGAGTCAACCTGTTAGAACTATGCCCACTGATGAAGTTGACGATTCAAAGACTGTTGAGGATGTCCAAGTTTCTTTTAAAACTGTTAACATAATTGAAGACATAGCAGTTGATTCTGTCACACCGATTATTGAGGAAATTAACATGTCTTCTGATAGTGCCAATGTTGACGTGAACGAGACAGTTGAGCCTAACATACCCACTGTGCCTAGTCAGCTAGTCGAGTCTCCTTGTGTTGAACCTAGTTTTATGGTTATTCCTATTAATCCATCTTTTGGGGAGTCACCTGAATTTCTTGCCAAGGTCCAGCAAATGGTTTCTAATACTTATTCTTCGGGTTGTTTAGAGTTTGCATCCGAGTCCTCTGTACCTCCATCTTTAGGTGTGTGTCCTTCTAGGCATATCATATCTCTCATTCTCCCATCGTTAGGAGTTATGCTTAGAATATCTAATGCATTGCGTCTGCCTGTTGCACATATTGATGATATCACTAGGCTGATAGCAATTTGCAATAAACCCTACAAATTTGCTGCATACCCATATAGTATTTTGCAGGAATTTACAGTTGATAACAGGGTGATTGCTTACGAGTTGGATAGCCCGTGGGATCCTGGTATCAGCTCCGTTTTTAGCCAGGATGATGCACCTCGCTCTACTCCCTGTTCCTTGATCGTGCTGCTATCTTCCACCGCCGATCTGTCACGGAGACCAGTTCCTCCTCCGCCACCATGGTCTCGACATGATGTTCCCATGCTGCTGCCACGACCACCACCTTGGCCCGATTGAGATGCTTCGTGAGGAGGGTCCTCATTCGACAGGGTCGAGTTCCTCCCACCCCGAGGGAATTGATGAGGACATCACGCAGTTCTTTATTTATCTTCTTCTCATGCCTTAGCTAATTATATTAGTATTTTGTTTTAGTTGTATTTGTGTTCCTTTGTGGGCGTTTAGTACCACATCGGTTATTTCCCAGTACTCCTTTTTTGTAAAGCCTATATAAGGCCCCTTGAACTATTGGAATAGGCAATGAATTATTGAATGAATGATTAAAAACTTTTCCTCAAATTTGTGTTAAATTCTTGAGTCTCTTTGCTCTCGAGTTTAGGGTGAGAAGCTCGCGTAAGGGGTGGAAACCCAAATTTTATCTTTTTCTCAATTTAAATTTTGGTCTCGATTTGAAGGTGATTGCGATCCAGGTGGTTTACATCACTGTAGGTGTGTAGTGTTGCTCTCCACGAATCCGCTGCTTCGAAAACGGCTCGAATCGAGCTTGAAACGAGCTCAGAATGGACGAATGTTGGGGCTTTTGGGGACATGAACAGTAACCTGGAGGTTAATGTTCGCATGAACAGTAACAGGGCAATTACTGTTCACTATGAACAGTAATCGGTCGATTACTGTTCACTGTGAACAGTAAAGTTTTTTTTTGTTCTATTTTTTTGTTCTGTTTTTTTTCTGTTTTCTTTTTTTTCTGTTTTTTTTTTCTTCTTCTTTTTTTTGGCAAAGTAGATCTAAATCTAGATCTAGATCTAACAATAATTGAATTTTTTTTGCAAAGTAGATCAAGATCTAGAGATCCAGATCTAGATTTAGGATTTGGAGACGAGAAGAAATTCGAAGGGGATTGGGACCAAAACTCTGATACCAAAATGACGTAATACAGGATCGCAATCACCTTCGAATACAAATAAAAAGAAAAACTAGGGTTTTACAAGAAATAAAATGAAAAGAGAGAAAGGGTTGGAGAAATAACCAGATAACTTTGGGCTTCGCACCCCTTACGCGGGCTTCACACCCCTTACACCAAGGGCTTCGCACCCAAAACTCAAGAACACTATCAAGAGAATTTTAACTGGAAAAAGTTTTTATTTAATCATTGTCTACTTATTCATTGAGTTGAGCCTCTTTATATAGGCTCTTACAAAGTGAACTTCTCGGATATAACCGGGATATAACCGATGTGGTACTAAAAGAAAGATAAACAAAACACATCTCAAAATAAACTAAGGCATAAAAAGGTAACTGACAACTGGCGTGAAGTCCTCATCACTATATTGCAGCGAAAGGTTAACAAAGTCTTGAAGGATCTGATTAGGAGCACCATGGAGTAGACGTAGATGATATATTGGCGAAAAGTATACATTGCACAGACCACCTTCAACGTCTAGACAGTCTTTGATCTCCTTATGCAATATAAGGTGAAGCTCAGCCCCCGAGAAGTGCACATTCGGGGTAGCTTCCGAAAAGTTTTTGGGATATTTGGTCACTCAACGGGGCATCGAGGCCGACCCCAACCAGATATCTGCAATTCTGAACATGAAGTCGCTCAATTGTGTGAAGGTCATACTGAACGGATGTCTTGCAGCTCTCAATCAGTTCATCAGCTAATCCATGGACAAATGTAGATCATTCTTCCAACCCTTGAAGAATAGAGCTGACTTCGCTGGATCGAGGAATGCAAGATAGCCTTCCAAGGGTTGAAGAGGTATCTAACTTCACCACCCCTATTGTCAAAGCCTTCCTCGGGAGAATGCTATATCTTTACCTCGACGTCTCAGAGTCAGCTGTGAGCGAAGCTTTAGTTTGAGAAGACGAGGGCATCCAATCCAGAAGCCAGTGTACTACGTCAGCCACTCCATGAACAGTCCACAAACCAGAAACCAAAAGCTAGAGAAGCTGATGCTTGCTATCCTCATCATCTCAAGGAAGCTTAAGCACTACTTCTAGACCTTTCCGATCACAGTCCTCACAGAGGACCCCCTGAGGAGCGTCATAGAAAGCCAAAAAGTAAGTGGGAGGATATCAAAATAGGCCTCGGAGCTGAGATACTATGGACTTAGATATGAGCCAAGGACATCAATCAACGGCCAGGCTTAGCTAACTTTATTGTTGATTTCACCCGGGGCCACATGGCACACGACCCACTAGAAGGGTGGATCCTGAATGTGGACGAAGCTTCAAACAACAAGGGGACATGCATTTGGATCGTCCTCACCACTCCAGAAGGATCCATCATAGAATAGTCCTTTACCCTCAGATTCCCCGCGTCTAACAACGAAGCCGAGTACGAGGCAGTCCTACCTGGGCTCCGAGCGGTTATCACACTCGGGATCACAAGGCTCGAAGTTCAGTGTGACTCCTTACTAGTAGTCAATCAAGTCAGCGGTGAATAGATCGCAAGAGATTCTAGATGGCAGAATATCTGCTACTTGTTCTCAAATTGATATCCAAAATTTCCCGATGAGACTTCAAGTGGTCCCCAGATCTGAAAACAATCACACCGACTCACTCGCCAACCTGAGGACAGCCACTGAGTTTCAGTTTAGATGAAAAATATCCGTCAATTACATCGCCAACCCGAGCGTCTAGCAACCAACAGGGAGGTCCTATGTCTCGATACCCCACCAGGGTAGAGAGACCCCATCATCGCTTACCTGAAAGATAGAACACTTTCCGACGACATGGCAGAGGCACAAAAGCTCCAATACTTGGCCACCAGTACATACTTCTCGGGGACACCCTATACAAGAAATCCTACTCCAGTCTCAACTCTGACCCGTATATGAGATGTCTCGGTCTAAACGAAGCTCAGAAGTGATATAGGAAATCCACGATGGCGATTGTGAAAATCATGTGGGTGGTCGCTCCCTCGCCCACAAGGTCATCAATCAAGGGTATTAGTGGCCCAAGATGTTCGAGGATGCCAAGGGTTGCATGAAGAAGTGCCCACAATATCAGAGATTCACTCCAGCATCAAACAGACTGAGCACTGACCTCCACACCTTGCGCAGCCATTAGCCTTTCATACAATGGGTTCTGGATGTAGTCGGATCGCTCCCCCGAGCATAACCTCAGCTGCGGTTCCTACTGGTGGCCACCGACTATTTCACCAAATGGTTCGAGGCAGTGCCACTCTCCAAAGTCAACCGGCTAACAAATTGTCAAATTTCTCTAGCAGAATATAGTGTGTCACTTCGAGCTCCCCACAGCATCATCTACGACAACGGGACGAACTTTGCCAGCAAGCAAGTGCCTAGTTTCTGCGCCAAATACAAGACCACGCATCGATTCTCCTCACCATATTATCCTCAAGGTAATGGCCAGGCTGAAATCAACAACCGCACCATCCTCAAAACTTATGCAAAAGTCTAGACAAAACTAAAGGCAAATGGGTGGAGAAACTCCCTGGAGTACTCTGAGCTTACAGGACCACCAACGTGTCCCGACCAGAAAATACTGTTCTCGCTGGCATACAAAATAGAAACGATCATCCCGGTCGACATCCCGAGTGGAAGGAGTGGTCCAAGACCAGAACGACGTCTTACTCCGCTTGATGCAGGATCACTCAGAGGAAAGGCGACAACAGGCCCAAATTCGCATCGCGGCCTATCAACAGTAAATTCGGGCTGAACACTACAAGAAGGTGAGGTCGCGAGAATTCCAAATTGAAAACCTGGTCCTGAAGCGCGTGATTCAGAGCACGCGACAGAAGAATCAAGAAAAGCTGGGACCCAACTGAGAGGTTTCAACATCATCATCGCTCGGAGAGGCAAAGGGTCTTACACATTGGGCGATCAGAATGGGAACCGACTAAATAAGCAATGAAACTTATTTTAATCGCGTTTTACCCAACTCTAGTATCTGCCCCAAGCATCGGGTACAGTCTCCTTACGGGTCTTCACCCTGACGGCGGCTCTTCTGAGAGTCTTCTGAAAGACGGAGACTCGCCCGCATCGATCCCTCGAAGCTAGCCTATAATAGGATCTATCCTGATGGCCGTCTAAGCAGATCCACGGCCTATACGGGTCTTCATCCTGCTCTTGAAAGATGGAGACTCGCCCACGTCGATCTATCGGAGCTAGTATATAATGGAATATACCCTGATGGCCGCTCGAGTAGATCCATGGCCTATACGGGTCTTTGCCCTAACAGTTACTCTTTGGGGAGTCTCCTGAAAGATGGAGGCTCACCCACGTTGGATGCTCGGAACTAGCCTATAATGGGATATACCCTGATGGCCGCCCGAGCAGGTGAACAGCTATACGGTCTTCACCCTGATGATGACTCTTCAGAAAGACTCCTAAAAGATAGAGGCTCGTCCACATGGGATGCTCGAAGCGATCCTATAATGGGATACACCCTGATGGCCGCCCGAACAGGTCAACAGCCTATACGGGTTTTCACCCTGACGGCGACCCTTCGGGGAACCTCCTAAAAGATTGAGGCTCACTATTAACTGCTCGGAGTCAACCTACAAAGGGACTACCTCGACAGTCCCCAGAGCGAGTCAACAGTCTACTGTGGACCAACATGACAACACAACTTCAAAACTGGGAACTCCCTCTATTCAGGTAAACATTCGTAGGTACCATTGGGAATGAATCCCGTTTAGGAACCATATGCCAAATCATTCCAAATGCTTCGGAACCAAAACGACACCCCGAGCAGACGCAACAATTCAAATCTCAAACAAGACAAGATCTAAACAATACATGTGTTAAAAATTCTACATCCATTCAATTACAAGTATGGATACATCTGGCAAGAGTGATACAAGTACAAGTTTTGATTTTGCGTGAATGTGTTCCTGAGAAAAAAAGCGGAGGTGCTCATTGTCGCATCTCCAGCTGTGTCCTGGTGATGACTCCTAAGCAAACCATCCACCAGGGCCAAATAAGTGACGATACCAAGAACTCTCAGGAAGTCACCAGTAAGGAAAATCACCCCCGAACCGCAGACTGAAGCCTGCAAGGCGAGGAGGATACCGATACAAAGACCATAATCCCATAGATGAACTCAGGAGCAGAGGCAGCCAAGGCATTAGTATCCGATAAAAGCATTGACAACCAGCCCTAAGGATAGGAACCGCCATCAGATGCTCTCTACTCTATGTTCGCTGTAAGAAAAGAAAAGGGAGTCAAGCCCCAACTTCTGCCCGATCTGTTCTGGCCAGAGGCCAGACATGCAGACCAAGTGGAAGCTAGAACATTCCCTATCCTTCCTGACAGCTGGGCCTCGTCACAAGAGCCGAAACTATTTGACAAGCCCATCACAAGAACCAAAACGGCACGCCGAGTAAACGCAACAAGTCTAACCTCAAACAAGGCAAGATCTAAATAATACATGTGTTAAAAATTCTCTGCTTTATTATAGAATTTTTTTCAATTACATCTATCTAAATACAAGTGTGGATACATTTAACAAGAGTGATACAAGTACAAGTTTTGATTTTGCATGAATGTGTTCATACTGAGAGAGAAAGCAGAGGTGTTCATTATCGCATCCCCAGCTGCGTCCTCGTGATGATTCCTAAGCAAACAATCCACCGGGCCGGATAAGCGACGATACCGAGAACTCTCAGGAAGTCACCAGCAAAGGAGATATCACCACCCGCAGAACAGTGCAAGATTTTAACAACAAGAAACTTTTAAGAAGCAGCACAAATCTCTCTTGAAGAGTTCTGCCTTGCTTACAGAGAGAAAGAAGCTCAAGTGTCAACTGCTCAGGATTCTAATCCCTAAAGAAGACGAAGAGACCATTCGATCAGCTGCATACATGTGTTGCAATGGTTCAGATCAAAACGGTCGCCCGGATACGCTGCGCCTTCCTCGAACGCCACGTCTCCTCGAAAATTGGCAGTTAATTGACCGATGATGCGGTGGATGTGACGCACATTAAAGGTTTTGCCAGCCTGTAAAGAAACGCACGTCACTACAAGACAAAATCCGAAGCGACAATAAGCAACCTGAGTTCAGGTCCAGAATACCCTTCTCTATCTGCTTTCCTCTCTATCAGAGTCCCGGTAACCTATAGCCCCCGAGGGAGAGTTTCCGATCTCCTCCAAAGAAAAGTAAGCAGAAGAAGAGGCATCTGTAGTGGTCAGTTTCTGACCTCCTCGAAATCACGCCACGTGTCCATCCAGCACCAAACAGGCGAGCGACACGTGTCCGCTTCCAGAACCTCTGACCGGGAGTCCCAATTCGATACAAACCCAGCGGTTCGTATAGTTAGAAGAAGAAACAGAATCATTTATGAGAATCCCTATCTCTAAGTCAAATCTCCATTTGAACTCAGCATTTACAGCTCTGGGATAAATCAACTACGTCTACAGCTGGACATAAACTACCAGATAAAGATGGACTCTCACCCAACCAGTTTAAATCTGGATGCTCAGCCCTAACCACATCTGAGATAAGCGGTTTAAATGTTTAAACAGAGCTGAATTCTGTAACCTTATCTAACCAGACATTACTTGTATAAATAGTAAATCTCTTCGAATGTGAGAGAGACGGTCTTTTGAATTCAGAAACCCTAGCACACCAGAGAATCTTACCTGTAATCATCATTGACATAGTGAAATTTCTCTCCCCCTCTCCATGATTTTTTTCCTTTCGGGTTTTCCACATAAATTCAGTTTGTTTACGATTGTTTTTTGAGATTTGATCAAAGTTCTAAATATTGGATACGGGATCATATCGGATGGGGGTTATTCATATCAGATATCGGATATACGCGAGCATATCGGGCATTCATATCAGACACTATATATAATGAAATATTGATAACTAAACGTTAGTTTAGAGTCATAAATATCATCTACCTAATAAAAATGATAGAATATATTTGCAAAGACACTAAAAAACAATGTACATTTGCACGCAGTCGTGCAATAAATAAGTTATTCATATCGGGCGATTTATCGGCAAATATCGGGCAATTTATCGGGAATATTTTAAATATCGGCCGTTTTTTTGTTGCAAACGATATGGCGAACGAGTTTCTCATATCGTATCGGCAACAAGCAAAAAAGGAGATATCGGACGATATCTCGGCCAATTCGGCCGATATTTAAAACAGGGGATTTCATTAAATCCATCTCCAATATTTTGGTGCGTGGATTGATTTCTTAAGAATTACCCATTGCAATAGTAAACACTTCTACTTGGCACATAATTTTCTGTTTTAACTGTTATTTACTTGTACCTGTAAGACCTACTATTAGTAATAATGAAAACGCAACTTTGGTAGAAGTAAAAATAATTCCATAGTTATTAACTTTTAAACTTGAAAAAACTTGAATTATTTGCAATTCTTACAGTACTAAACAAAGTGTTGTGCAATTCATATTTGCAACAATTATTTGGAGATAAGCCCTGTTGTTATTGTTACTGTAATGACCTTTACAATTTTGCACAGGTGTTTATACTTGCTTTTTAACTAGACTCCATTATCAGAACTAACATTTGTAATGTCAGGTATCATTCATCCACCTCACACTGTATCTGGTGCTTTTCAATTAGTTCTTCTCTTAAACTATTGGAAGGTACAAAAGGGGATCCAAGTCTGCAGCTAATGTGGGGCCAAAAGGATGCAAGTGGAGGGACCATAAGCTCATTTAAACAAAGAAAGACAACAATAAGCAATACTCAATAGTCGATTACTAGAATAAAGAATCAAGCTGAACCTCAAAAATCATTATACTCGAATTCTAGCATCAATGCATAGTACTTGATATGCAAAACTTGTACTTTACTGTAAAACATACATAAAACAAATGTAACAATTGGCATAATCATAAATCTTCCATCAAAGATTAAAGATTAAAAACATATCTACATGTCAAAGGTCCCAAAAAATAGTAATATATTCATTTGGACATCCTAAATATAGGATAACCAAGTTCCTTTTCTAGAGTGTAAAGATTGATATAATCATATCTTTTTGCATCAAAGATGAAAAAGGAGAAACACATCTACATGTCAAAAGGTCCAGAAAAGGATAGCAATAAAAGAATATTTGTTTAAACATTCATAATATAAGATAACAATTCCATTTCAGTGCATAACTAAAAAAAATCTGTCCAATAGGTTATAAGGTTGCAAGCACCAGATGTCTCAAAGGATGTGGAAGAAATAATAAAAGCATAAATCCACCTATTTTTGATAAACAGATGTCTCATCGGTTTATGCATACTCCATGTACAAGGATGGCAAAGATAAAAGAATCACCTGTTTGAAATTGCTCCAAACATTACAATCTGGACCCTTCCCATCTCGTACTACCCTTATGTCAATATCTGCACCCTGGAGATGTTATATCAGAATCTTCGCAATATCCTATATATTGTACAACTAAAATTTTTAACCCCAACTCATGACAACATTCAGTAATAGTTAAAACAAGCACAAACCATTGTCATAGCTCCAAAATGTGCAGCTGCAACAAGAACGCTTCCAGTCCCAACAAAGGGATCATATACCAGTTTTCCTGGTTGAGCTAAGCCTTGATTAGCCATAAGAAAGGCCATTTCTGCATCCATGGCAGTAGGGCCTAGGTATTTACGGGTTTTCAACTGATAGGTTGGCAAAAGCTTTCTATCTGCAGCTCCAACCTCCCGACCGAAAAAAACAGTCTTTTGCACAACTGGTGGAAGGCCATTGTTCAATCCATAATCATCAGTCTCCATAAGCCAGAATTTATGATCTGGGTTTCGCAAATCAACCCGACCCTGAAAACAATAAATTAATTTTATGAAATATCAGGATGGTTAAACATGGACAAAATGCTTCTAATAGACACCACATACATACGTTGTAGATAAACAATAGTGCTACTTGTTCACTTTACAAGCAATATCTATAACAACCTCAAAACCCATAAGGCAGAAAAGAGCAAGTAAATTATATTATTCCAAATTTCCAATTTCAGATGCAAAAATATTGAGATTGGAATAAAATATATTTTCACAAAAATGAAAGCTTAATGTTTCGAAACGTTTTTATAGGTCCTTTAACAGTTTGGACTTTTGCTCTCTCAACGCATCATAAATGCCATAAAATTCTACATGCCTCATGAAGATATCTGATAATTGTGGCTTGCTCCCAAAAGTCTCCATCAAGACATAGGCTAAAACGCTCATGATTAGCTGGCTAGGAGACATCTTAATTCCCGATTCCCAAATTGACCAATCTTAAACAGACAGTGTCATTCATCCTTTATTAGTTTTCTTCCTTTTTACCAAGATTTGTATTGTAACTGGGCTTATGTATTCAAGTGCTGGGTTTACACCCTTGACATGATAAAAATGTGTATGATGGGCAGATATGTTTTTCTCTCACTAAAAGACCAAGTACTTATCTGGAAAATGATGAATATATATTAGACAGGCCAAGTATGTGACCTGGTTGGATCTAGGACCACCCTCAAACATGAATGCCCACCCAAGAGGAGGTGTTGGTGAACAGCTATAGAATATGAAGGAGACAGTAATCTGGCGCAAATGAGGAATTTGAATAAATTAAACCTAGGATCACATTTACACTACATCAGAAGTATCCATACTCCACCTGTATGTGAAACAGGGAACAACTGAGATCATGATTGGATCAAGAGAGCTTGATTTGATAGGGCTGTGGAAATAAATTTTATTGGTTTCAGAACAAAAACTTGACAGCTAGACAGATCAAGATTGTTCAGTATTGATCTGTGTACATGTATATAATTGGCAAACTCCTAGATGAAAGTGATTCATCAGAAGTGGGAATCAGAAATTATAAAGTAGATAGTGACAGTTGATTCTGCAATTTAACAATCGTGCAAAACATATACATATATTACATAAACAAACCTTGAATGGTATGTAAGTGAGTCCTTGGATACGCTCATTTTGCTCCTGAAAGCTAATGACCTTGCCGAAGCTGTCCACAATTATCCGAAAAGAGCTTTCTGATGTCAAGTACGGCAACTTGCATTCTTCTGGATATTCCATAACTGCCTTTTCCAGATCTTCATACGTTCTTGCATGCCCCCAAAGTTCATAAATTCCCTTGATAAGAATGCCTGCAATTGCTCAGTTCAACAAAACAAGAGATGCATACTGGTCTATGAGACATGTGCATAAAGATTTCATACATAAGAATATTATCTTTGAGAAAGACACCGAAATTACAGATTATCAGAGTAACATGACAAAGAACATAGTCAATATGTCATGTACGAAGAAACAATACTATAACTGAATAGTTTAATGATTGTCAGTGTCCCTATGCTAAATAATTTAATACTTGCCAGAAAAACACTGCAAATCCATTAATAATGGCATTTAAGTAATTCCATTATGACTATTTTATACTGAACACAAATCCCATCATCCATATCCTGAAAGAAATATTCCCCTCATGGCCCATTCCTATCGTACTACAACTATAACCATTTATCCAGATAACTAATGATGGCATGATGCTAATCCCTTTAATCAAACTATTATGTAATATATGTTATAATAATAAACCAAAGTTACTTAAGTCGCATACCCAAGCATCTTGTTTACGCCATTCAGCGTGAACATAAAGAAACTTCCTGAAAATAATTCTCAATTGAAATTTATGAATCACTCAACTAACTAAGCAATGCCATTTATTAGAAAAGGTTGAACTGTTTACATTAAATTAAAAGTCCTTTAAGGTTGTTTCCTCGATTAGGCAATTGATGTGAGAATTTTAAAAAGATAGGTGCACAAGTTTTATTGCTCTAAAAAGTCATATGATATGTAGAGAAATAGAAAACCCTAAAAGAAGATTGTGTATTAGATAATAGAGAGTTACAATATATATATATATATATATATATATATATATATATATATATATATATATATATATATATATATATATAAGACAATGAGGATATATGGGTAAAAACTCAATAACCCAAAACCCCAAATACTAATGACTTAACACCCCCCTCAAACTGGAGCATAGACATCCAACATGCCCAGCTTGTTACAAAGAGCAGAAAACACCTAAGGTGAGGCAGCTTTAGTAAGTAAATCAGCTAACTGCTTCGACGACGGTGTGAATGGAACATAACCACCTTCTTGGCCCAAGCCTCTCTGACAAAGTGACAGTCGACCTCAATATATTTGGTCCATTCATGAAACACTGGGTTCTAGGCAATATAGATGGCGGACTGATAATCACAATGCATAGGCACGAGTTCAGACTGTCTGAAACAAGCTCCATCAGTAAATTTTTTAACCATACCATCTCGCATGTCGTATGAGCCATATCTCTATATTCAGCTTCAGCACTTGAATGAGATACATCTTTTTTCTTACTCCTCCAAGTCATCAGATTTTCTCTAACAAAGGTGCAATAGCCAGTCGTAGACTTTCTATCCACTCGATCACCAGTATACCGTGATCAGAGTATCCAGAAATGTGTACATGTTCACATTTCTTATACACCAACCTTTTTCCTGGACAACTTTTGAATCTTTGATGTAAGCCAGAACCCTCATTGCAACTAACCAATGGGTCTCTCTGGGCTGATGCATGAATCTGCTCAAAACTCCTATAATAAAAGTTATATCAGGCCTAGTCACTGTAAGATGATCAGTTTTCCAATCAATCTCCTACATCTTGTTCCTCCAGAAGGTCCAGAGCATACTTTCACTGAGAAAGAAGTACACTGTTTTTTTATGTGCAACTTCAATTCCCAGAAAGTATTTTGGACGTCCCATATCCTTGATCACAAAATGACATTTGAAATATATCTTAGTCTCTACTATCTCAGCTGAGTCACTCCCACTCAGCAAAATTTTATCAACATAAACAGTCAGAACTACAATGCCAGAACTTGTGCGCCGAACGAAGACAGAGTGATCTGAATGACATCATCGAAAGCCAATACTAGAAATGGTAAGATTGAACTTCTTAAGCCATGTCCTTGGACTCTGCTTGAATCCATATATAGCCTTCTTTAGATGACAGACTTTAGTCTCCCCCTAAGCAACAAACCTGGAGGTTGCTCCATATACACTTTCTCCTGAAGATCCCCGTATAAGAAGGCGTTCTTGACATCAACTGGAACAATGACCATGACAAGTTAACAGCAATAGAGAACAGAATTCTGATAGAGTTCATCCTAACAACTAGCGAGAACGTCTCACGTACATCGATGACATAGTTGAGTATAACACTCGGCCACGAGCCTGGCCTTATATCTATCCACAAAACCATATGGTTGGCATTTTAGAGCAAATACCCAGCGACAACCAACAACCACTGAATATGTTGATGCGAAAACTAAATCCCAAGTTTATCTAGAAATAATAGCTTTCATCTCCTTATCCATTGCCTGTTTCCAGGCAGGTACTAATAAAGCCTTTGTATAAGACCTGTGTATAAACTTAGAAGACAGAGAGAAAGCAAACTGTCGAAAAGTGTGTTTAAGTGATCATAAGAAACAAAATTAGAAATAGGATGATCAGTGCAAAACCATTTACCTTTTCGAAGGACAATAAGAATATCAAGATTAGAGGGAGAAGCTGATGGTGGAGGAGGATCGTCAATCGGAGAGGGGTTAGCTGGAACTGGTTCGGAGGCAGGAACCTTTGCTCAATGAGTGTAGCCGTATCTGAAATCCCGAACTGGTTTTGATGCAGGTGAATCTATAGTTTTCTGCTAGTGGCACTAGCAAAGAAGCTGTATCAGCAAGCGTAGGCAATAGTACAAACAGTGAAAGAGGAACAGTCCCAAATATGGTGACAGAAACTTGTATAGAGAAATATGAAAGACTCAAAAAATATGACATCAGCAGACACCAAATACTTCTTTGTGGAGGGATTATAGCACCAGTATCCTTTTTGTATTCTAGAATACCCAACGTAGACACTTTATATATCTAGAAGGTAACTTATCTAGCTCAGGAGACAAGTCCTCGACAAAATAAATGCATCTAAAAACACGAGGAGTCATGGAGAAGGAGAATTTGTTAACATAAAGACAAGAAAATGAAGATCTTTTATTGAGAACAGAAGAAAGCAACCTATTAGATAAATAACAGGCACTCAATACAGCATCAGACTATAAATATTTTGGAACACTCATATGGATCATTAAGATTCTAGCAACATCTAGAATATGTCTATGTTTTCTGCCAGCAACTCTATTTTGTTCGGATGTATGAAACAAAAGGTCTGATAAATAATTCTATTTTTGGAACAAAAACTAGATATATCTTTTTTACATACTTTAGGGCATTGTCAGTACGAAGCGCACGAATAGAAGTAAAAAACTGATTTTTATTTCATTAAAAAAAGACTCAATTACACTGGACACTTCTGACCTCTTTTAGGAGATACAACCAAGTCATGCGAGAGAAGTCATCAACAAAAACTATATAAAATATCTAAAACCCTTACTAGAGGGAATCCAACTAGGACCCCAAACAACAGAATGAACCAACTCAAAAGCAGAACTATTACAACTATTGACTCAACTCTGAAAGGTAGCACGATGATGCTTACCTAACTCACAAAACTCACAACCTAAAGAAGAGATGAGGACTTAACAGGATTAACAGACCGAATCTTTTGTAATGAAGGACGATCTAAGCGTAAGTGCCACAGTAAAATCAGATCAGGCTGACCTGCAGCCAAACCCGTAGGAGTCACTCAATCGTCCAAATAGTATATGTCTTATCACTCATGCCCCTAACCAATCCTCTTCCCGGTCGACAGGTCTGAAACACACAATGAGAAGGGAAAAACGTTATGTTGCAGTTATTTTGTTTAGTAAGTTGACTGAGATAAGAGACTAACAGAAAATAGTGGAACATAAAAAACATCAGTAAGCGTTACGGATGGATTAGCCTGAACTATCCCATTGCTTAGTACAGGTGAATGGGTACCATCATCAATTTTAACAGAGGGGTGGGCAGTGGACATATTTAAGGAAACAAATTTTCTTTAATACCTATCATGTGGGATGAAATATTATTTGAAGGCAGAGTCTAATATCTAAGACTTTTGAGGAGAGACAGTATAGGCGTGCATACCTGAAGCAGTGCATGAGTTGCTTATATATTGTTCTGAAGAACTCTAGCTGTTGATCATACTCCTCCTGTGTCAGTACAACCGTGAAAGATCCAGAAAGAGTGGAGGAAGTGGACGATTAGTCCTGAAGAGTGCTACGTAGAGTAGAGGAGTCAGACTCAAAAAACTGAGCCCACTCAGGTCGACCAAATTTCTCTCAGCACTTCTCGGAGATGTGATTACTGCGTCCACAGTGCCTGCATTTTCGGGGTCTTTTCTCAGAGGCACTCTGTCTCCCTCCATATGAGCCACATTCACCTCAAACAAATCCACGTCCTCCTCTTCCAAAAGTGCAACCACGACCACGACCACGGCCAAAAATCATACCAGACTGCTCAATAGAAGGTGCAGAGGAAACATCAGCTCCAGTAGATACTCACATAACTCTCGAGAAGATGGCAGTCAATGTGGGAATATTATCTCCTCTCAGAATCTAACCACGCACCTGCGATCGTAAAGTAGAACTCAAGCCAGATAAAAACTATGACACTGCGAGATCCTGAAGATACCCATTTAGTGTCACCGCATCAGTAACAGACAGATGATGCACCTCTAACTCATCAATCAGATCTTTGACTTCTCCATAGAACTCAGTCACAGATCTATCTCCCTTTTTGAGCCAAAACAGGTGCTAACTCCCTCGAGGAATTCTTCTGATTGTGATATATCACCTTCAGTGTATTCCATATATCCTTAGCAGTAGGTAGGAACATGACACTACCACTAACCCTCTCATTCAGACTGTTGAGAAGTCATATCATCACAGAATAATCTCCAGTAAGCCAAGTCACATACGTGGGATCTGTATTAGTAAGCGGAGGTTGTAGGAGGTGAGCCAATTTATTCTGAGTGTCAATGAATATGCGAAACGCCTACGCCCATAATAGGCAGTTGGAACCATTCAACTTCACCGTAGTTCCCAACATCATCTTGGGGTGGAGGTTTCAACCATCGAAGAGGAGGTCATAGTAGAGGATGAACTCGTAGTCTCAGACATAATATGCAGTCAGAGAAATCACCAAAAAGATAGTCAGTAGTAGCAGTAAACAGCCATAGTAGCATAGATAGCCTTTAAAAAAAAGAGCAGATGTAAAAATGATTTTTAAGCACGAGATAGAGCAGATCTCACCAAAGAAGTCTTTTAGAGCATCGAGAAGATCATATTTGAAGTAAAAATCTGATTTTTAGAGTAGTTGAGGCACTTTTTTTGAGATAAAGGGGTGATGGCACCTTTCTTGATCCCCTGGGAGGGTAGCGGCACTTGAGAGATCCGGCGGGGGGCAGATGGAGGTGCCTTGGAGGTGGCGGCAACCCTTTTAGGATTTTGAGGAGGGGCAGCACTTGGACAGAGGGTTTTGATGATGGTGCAACACTTGGACAGGTGGCGGCAACCCTTTTTAAGGTTTTAAGGAGGGGCGGCACTTGGAGGGGACGGTGCTTGATAGACGCTTGAGGGAGGTGGGGCAGCACTAAAATGAGGTGTTTGAGGAGAAGAACGAGATTTTTGAGAAGAAGGTGGTGGATTTTAGGATCAGGGTTAACTTTGCTCTGATACCATGTAGAGAAATAGAAAACCCTAAAAGAAGATTGTGTATTAGCTAATAGAGTTACAACTTATATAGAAGACAAGGAGGGCATATGAGTAAATATGGGTAATCACTCAATAACCCAAATACTAATGACTTAACATGATAAAGTACCATGAATGGTGTCATGACCAAAAGTCTATTAATATAATAATGCAAACATTATGGGGTCTACAATTTCATTGTGTGATTCGTCTACAACGTCATGTCTAAAATGTTATTAAAGCTCTATCAAATTACTAAATTTTCATTGCAATTGTTTAATATGTTCCCTTAAAGAAAGTGAGTTATAATGCCATTGAAATCGTTTAACTATTTCACTTTGGATAATGTGACTCATATTATTTGCTAAGAGACCACAATAAAATTTAACTCACATATGTCCATTTATTAAGCTTCTTGCATGTGCAATGCGTGTGCCAGAAATTTAGTTTCTTAATTGACTATAACCTAATTATCCCCTCAAAATAATCAATTTTCTATTCCATATAAAAAGTTAAACTTAAATTTTAGCTAACTTTATATTTGAAAAAAGAAAATCAATTATCTGCTTATCCTAAGGGTCTGACTAGGTTATAGTTAGTTATAAAACTTTCGTCATTATAAATGGCTACTTGATAGATGTCAATGAAGAAAGGTGTATTAAACAGTTTGCTCAGCCTAGTGCCAACCTGTACAATTGCATGGCTTGTCATTTTCCACTTTACACGACAAACGAAGGGAAAACCTATTTGTTAACCTTTTTTAGACCAACGCCACTTATAGATGGGTTTGGCTACTAGTCTATTACTATTAATAATGAGACCCAAGTAATATGTTCTCTACAGACTAATAAAATGAGAAAGGGTAAGGTACATTCTCTAATTATTGGATAAGGACCCACACAGAAATGAAACGAGATGCTCGGAATGCAATTATGTTGGGTATACACAAAAAAAAAGAATAAAGCCCTAGTAACTCGGAAATGGTTCCCTTGTTTTAGAGACGCATTGATGTAACACAGAATCACAATCACCTTCAATTCAAAGAAAAAAAAGAAAACTAGAGTTTTGAGAAAAGAGAAATTCGGGTTTGAGAAAAGAACCAGATAAATTTGGACTTCACACCCCTTGCACCACAGATTTCACACCCCTTACGTTACGGGCCTCACACCCAAAACTCAAGAGCACACTCAAGAATTTAACTGAAAAAATTTTCATTTAATCATTGTCTAAATATAAAAAGAAATATGATATCTATTTATAAGCTTTTACAAAAGAACACTTCTAGGGGATAACCGACGTGGTACTAAACAGTCACATAAAAGACAACTACTGAAAATAAATTAAGGCATGTGCGATGTCTCATCATTTCCCTCAGGGCGGGAGAGACTCGACCCTGTCGAGTGAGGACACCCCTCATGAAGCATCTCAATCGGGCCATGATGGTGGCTGTGGCAGCAACACCAGTGCATCACATCGAGATCAAGGTGGTGGAGGTAGAGCCGGCTTCCGTGACAAACAGGTAGCCATCAATGGGAGCTTGAGTAAGATACATGCACTGTGACAGGTCAACTCAGCTCCACTGAAATATAACTCATATACCAATCTTCCAATCTACTGCGAAACTGGCTTCTAGATAAGGATCTGCAAGGGATCATACACATCAGGCGATTTCAAGAAAAATGAGATCCTCATAGTTGCCACAATCGGTATTAGATCCATAGAAAGCTCTGCTGGAATATTTACAAGGGTCTCAATAAGCAGCTATATTACTCCCATGAGCCGTAGGAAAATCTCTTCTTTCTGTGACACCAACTCTGCAACAACTTCTGGCCCTGACTTTCTGCCTCTGGTTCTGAATATTCAATAACCTCTACAGCTTTACTTTCTAGCATTTGCACCATGCCAGTGAGGATCTCTTTATATTCAGCGATCAGATTGTTGAATTGTAGCCCCTTGAGGTGTGGAGCATACCGAGCACGAAGAAGCTCTTGTAAGATAAGCCAATCTCAACAATCAATATAATTGTTTTCCCACCACCAATAAGCTTCTCCAGATAGCTTCATTTAGGCATAGTAGCACTTGTGCGGTGTCAAGGAGAAATATCTGAAGGAATCTTCAAGTTGATTTTTCACTTTTTATACCCACACTGATCATTAGAACCCCGAAAATACGAGAGAGTTGCATACATGTCCCTTTCAACCTCCTCCTCATCACCATCAGTATATATATATTTACCACAAAAGTAAAACCTCATGAATAAAATTCAGTGCACAAAAATCACAAGTTACCCAATAAGCTCAGTGCTCAAACTAGACTCAAATTGGGCTGAAAATATGGTCAGAAATGCTGATTTCTGCTGTTGGAATAGTATCGGCACCAAACACGGTCTCGCTGAGGTCGGATCTGTTGGTCAAGTGCTACAAATTATCTTGGTGGCTTCGGGGCTCAGTCACAAAATCAATACTTCGAACAAAACTCGAAACGAACTCCGAATAGGTGAGAAACGAAGTCTGGACTAAGACTGTCCTGATTGCAGGAACAGTACAGCTCTGGCAAGTCATTGACGTCAGTAGTGAGGCCGTTGATGTCAGTGTGGCTCGGGTCGGCTCGGTGTTGGAGCCACGGCTTCGGGTTTAGCTCGCCAAGCCAATGAGCCGTTGACGTCAGCAACTGAGTCGGCTCTTCTGTCGGCTCGGGCGGCGCGGATCCGGTTAGTAACAGGTCGGGTTTGGGTCTAGATCTGACCTGATCCAATTCGGGTTTCAATTAAACCCAGCCAATTGTGAACCCGCACTCCCGATCCTCTCTCCTCTAGATCTCAAGTTAGGGCTCAGGTGGAGCCTTACGCTGGCAGCAGCAGAGCTCTGGCGACGGCGGAGCACTGGCGAGACCACGGCGACAACGACGAGACCCCGACGACGACGAGGGCAAGGCAAGGAGTGGATCTGATTGGTGGAGGTGAGTGGATCTGATGGTGGAGGTGGTTGCAGATAGTGTCGATGATGATGAAAGCGGTGGTGAAGGATGGCGACGACGGCTGATGTTGATGAGATTGGGGACGAAGGTGGAGGGTAATGCTTGAAGGAGATGAGAGGTGATGGTGAAGGAGATGGGAGGTGATGGTGGGGGTGGTTGCAGTGGCTGGTGGCGGCGGGCTTTGGTTGGATGCGGTGGAAGGTGGCGAGCCTTCTAGGGCTAAGGTTTTGATGCGGTCAGGGGAAGGAGAAGGGAGAAGAGATTTGATCTAGGGTTGATGGTGAAGATGATGGTGATGGAGGTTGATGGTGATGGGTTGATGTTGCGGAGGTGATGGGGTTGGTGTGTTGATGGTGTTTGAAAGAGACGATGATAGGATAGATGATGATGGAGAGACCAGACGAAGAGGGAGATTTACAGTAAAATTCAGATTTTTTTTTTGGATTTTGAGAGGAAGAAGATGTACAGTAATGATTTTGAATTTTTGAGATTTCCGAAAAAATTTCGGTGGAATTTTGCTGTAGGGTATTTTTTTTTTTTTTGAGAATAGATCTACATATGAGGTTTGAAGTAGATCTAGGGTTTAAAGGAGATGGAAATGGAGAAGAAAATATTGAAGGGGATTGGAACCAGAAGCTTTGATACCAAACTGATGTAACACAGGATCGCAATCACCTTCAATTCAAAGAAAAGGGAATATTAAGGTATTGAGAAAAGAGGTAAGAAATCATTACATATTAAAGATGTCTAATACTGAGGAGGAAAATTTCATGCTTACTCATCTAATACTGGAAAATGAAATAGAAAGAAGCTAATTAGTACCAATATGAACTTTTATCCATTTCTACTTTATTTGGTACTAGTACGAGCCTGACAGCAGACTATATCGTTAAAAGAAGAGTAAACTGATTCAGGAGAAATTTAATGTGATAGCTGGAAAGATTGCTGGTCCATATTCTTGACTTCCAAAATAACCATACATCATTCAGGTGGAAGTTGCTTTCCAGACAGAGATTATGTTCAGAACTGCTTTCCGGTGAAACATAAAAAACATAATCCAAACAAAGGCTGAACAGATCACACAGGTTTAGTACCATGATTAATGACTTTGTCCTAGACAGTTAAAATAATCTGATCATGGAAATGATTGCGGACAAACATTAGAAACTCTAACCTTTTATTTAATAGTGAAAATGGAGGGCGGAAATTTTCAGACTGATTGCATGGTCCAGTTTGTCCAACCAGAGATAGTCAGAAACAATATTTTCAGATGAGATAAGGAAACAAAATCCAGGTCACCTGAGGTTTATGATCTCAAAGTTAAATAGAACTACATTTATAGCTTGCATTGAACTTCAATCTCTGTAGTCTAAAAGGAAAAGACATCTTTTTTCCAATACATTACATGCTACCGCTCGAGCCTAAAATCAAATTAGCATCTATTTCTCAATAAAAGGGCATCAAAATCAATCCATCAAATGGGTTTCAACTATACCCAAATTGCTACAGACTCAAGGATCAAAACTTGCTTCTTCTTCAATAAAAAAAAAA